>OZ026517.1:61203931-61276194 GCA_964019695.1 Loripinus fragilis
TCAAATCAGATTAAATGAAGAAAACAGCCAGTCAAAGATATTTTGAATAAAAGGTAAGACAAGTATATAATACAATACAAATTCTTTATTCACTCAGGATTACAATGTAACAATGTAACCAGCATGAGGTTCATAATTTTACACACATATTTTACTTTTACAACAACAAAGTGGCGAGTTGATTTTAGAAGAAGAAGAAAAAAATATAGAAAAAATGGAATGCAGGACTTAACTTAAAAAAATAGATGACATTTATTACTTATTTGAGGTGAATACCAAATATATTTCGTCGAGTATGGTGAAATGTCAGTATTTATCACGAGTGTGTAACACGAGTAAACGTTGTGAGTTTTGCAATGCATGATATGAAATATATTTGGTATTAATTTTGGTATTTTCCTTTTATTTTATACCAAAAGGAGAATTACAAAAAGAAAACCTTAACCTTTTTCGTGGTTGTTTCTCGTCCAATTGACCTTTTCATTGTTTTATTGTGTGTATCATTTAAATTGTGCCTTATGACAGTCGTCACGTGCAAACTGGCGCTACGCCATGCCAAATGGTGGCGTCATAGGGGTTTTAATTGACGTCATAACATGCATAGCGTTATTTCTGACATATACCATTCACTTAAAACCTTTAAGAAATGTTCCAGTCCCATAATTATCAAAAAGCTTTGTTTGGCTATCGTGAGTGAAAAGACATAAATCATATCACTCACTAGTGAAATGATACGATATCTTTTCGCTGTAGAAAATGCTAATTCTATTCACAGCTGTAGCTTTTACAGCCTGTACAGCGGCGTAAAGATATCAAACTTCCTTTTTTCAAACAGCGTGTACACACAATTTCCGATACTATAATGCTCAGCTGCAGCCTCTGCAGACAGTTTATTTAAAAATCCGATTGAACTTGGGCTGTGAAAAGTGTGTTGACAAATTCCCTTTCGATGGTTAAATATCTGGAAGACTGAGAAACATCAGATGTACGATCCAAGCAGGCGGAGTTTTCTGACTCTGTCTGGCTGACCACAGAGAATTGTGGACTGGCTACCGTCTCTGTTTCTTGCAGCTGGTATGACTTAGAACCATCAGATGAACGATCCAAGCAGCTGGAGTTCTCTAACTCTGGCTGGCTGACCACGGAGGATTGTGGACTGGCTTTCTTCTGTGCTAATAGTCGGTAATGCAAGGCGAGGTTCTCAGCTCTTAGCTGTCTGGGTAGTCGCATACGTTTCCAGAACTCTCTTTGCCTGGTACGATTCCTTGCCACTTGAGCAGGGGATTTCTTCTTTGGCTTTGGTTGTGCTAGCTGTACATCGGAAGAATCTTCACGTTTCTTATCCGTATGTTGACTTGCCACTCGAGCTGAAGATTTCTTCTATGGCTTCTGTTTTGCTAACCGAACATCGGAAGAATCTTTCGGTTTCTTATCCTTTTGTTGACTTGCAGATCTAGAAGCATGTGAAGATTTGTTCCTTCTACGCTTTCCCCTTTTATTTGGTAGCTTGTCGTCAGAAGAAAAATCTCTCTTATCCTGATGAGTGCTGTTCCTCGAGCGGAAGCGCAGTTCTTCAATGGCGTCGATACTCCATTCTTGGCGGGAAATTTGGTAATGAGAGAAAAATAATTCCTCTTGCGTATAATTTTATACGAAATGTGCTTTTCCCCTCTCTCAAGAATGCAGATGATTTCTAAAAGGAATTGGTAGAAGAATCCTCCTTTTTATCCATTTTTTAAAGTTCCAAAATCCCCCTTTGAAATTCGCGTGCGACATCTTCGAGCACCATCTACATCATTTTTTATATAAAATAGGGAACTACTTTTTTGATTTGCTCCTACTTTTCCCTACTTTTATTATAAAATAAAACAAATTCTTTTCATATTGAAACTCCATTTTTCGGATTTAGACTGGTTCATATTATTGGCCTCGGGGTTATAAACTTCTTTTCAGGCAAATGATCATGAAAGTTATCCTGGTGCTCATTAATGTTTAAATTGCTTGCATTTTAACATTTATTAGCAGGATAGGTACAACAGCTGCGAGTTTTACAGCAAACATAAACATGGTTATTCAACATTTTGCCTGTTATACTGTATGCAACTGATATTTCGTGCTCAATTGAGTTGAGCATTAACAACGTTTTATGGCCTCAATACCAGGGCCGGAGGTCATAAAACTCTAATGACCACAAAGGTCTCCAATGTGAAACCTGTAATATGTGGTATCATGCACCCTGTCAGAGAGTCGGTGATCTAAATTTATTCACAACAACCAACCGCTTTAGCACCCTTGACACAAGTCAAGACTGCATCTTCACTCCGACACAAACATCCACGCCTGCAAAGAATTATAAGCCTGTTAAAGATTCATCTAAAACTACCAGCTCTGTAAAAATAGCTCTTATAAGTTTCCAGTCAATTAGGGAGAAAAAGTCCCAGTTTTATACATACCTTTATCAGCACACATAAACCGGACATCATTGTCGGCACTGAAACCTGGCTCACAGCAGAAATTCATGATAATGAATACTTCCCGCCTGAACTAGGCTACATAGTATACCGGCGCGACAGGTCTGGACAAAAGGGAGGAGGAGTCATCATCCTGGTAAACTCCAAATTCACATCAGATTTAAAATCAGCCTACCATACAAATTGTGAAAACCTCTGGGTCCAGTTGAACCTTGCTGGATCCAAATCAGTTCTTATTGGAGCATACTACAAACCGCATGAATCAGACCAAGCAAATTTTGAAGAACTGATCAAATCTTTGACCCTAGTCGACCAAACAAACTCAACTGTCTGGCTGCTCGGGGACTTTAATCTACCCAAAGTTGACTGGGAAAATCTCAAGCCGTTACCAGACTGTGGCCATCCAACTTTTTATAGGGAGTGCATTGAGGCACTGAACGACTGTCTGCTTGAGCAAACCGTGACCTCACCAACTCGGGGTCAAAACATTCTGGACTTATTTTTCACAACAAACCCTACCCTCGTGGAAAATGTATCAATCATTCCTGGTCTCTCTGACCATGAAATTGTATTAGCTAAAGTCAATGCAATAATAGTAAGTGAGTATGATCAGGAAATACCACAATCACAAACTGCAGACAACCCCTCGGCACCGCGAGGAAGAGCCGCTCAACCATCACAAGACACCAGGAAGACAAATTAAGCAAAGCAATCAGCGCTCTCTTCCCCATCAAGATGATTGCAATACTAGAATGGACATAAAGTAACGTACAACAAAACATAGAACAATTACAGACTCCCACAATGGGAATAACAATAAACAAAAAGTCAACAACAACAGAACCACCGCCTTAGAATGGACAGCAGCCTAAGCCACCAGGGGGCTTAAATGCATTTTACTGGTACCAAATCTTCGCCCTAGATTCTGCTGTTGTTAAAAGCCTGAAATATCAAAGCAGGGCCCTCGCACTATTTTATTATATAAGAAGGCCGACTGGGACCAGCTGAAACAGTCCATGAGGGATCTCCACTCTGAACTCACACAGTCTGACCTTGCCACCACCAATGTACAAAGTATGTGGGATAGGTTTGCTAGCAAACTTGAGCAAGGTATAGACAAATTCATCCCAACTAGGCATTCAGGCACTCGGGATGGATTCCCCTGGATGAATCAAGAAATCCACCGCCTAATGAGAAAACGCGACAAACTCTATAAACGCTGGTCTAGGTCCGGCAGACCTTATGACCAAAGTAAATTCCTCAATTATAAGCATTTAGTCAGGCGGGTTTCAGAAAAAGCCTATGAAAAATACTTAGGGGACATCTTAGGCATAAACAACGAAATTCCTGACCAAGATGTAGGGGAACCCCTTAAGGTCAAAACCAAAAAGCTTTACTCCCTGCTCAAGCACTCCAAACAGGACTCAAATGGCATTGCTCCATTAAAGAAGGATGGTCAAACTCTTTTAACGGAAGTAGGAAAAGCAAATGCCTTAAACGACCAGTTTCAGTCAGTGTTTAGCCCCAAAAACCCCATAAGTTTAAAGTCCCTTGCCCAGAAGTCATTGCAAGATTTGCATGACTCTGGTGTCAACCTACCATTCCAGCCCAGCCCCCATCCCAAAATGCCTGACATAAGCATAGCTGCTGAAGGCATCGACAAGCTGCTTAAAGGCTTGAGCCCACACAAGGCTGCAGGACATGACAAATTCAAACCCATTGTCCTTCAAACATAACATAAGGAATTAGCACCCATCCTGCAGCTTATTTTCCAGAGATCAATAGATACTGGAAAAATACCAGACATATGGAAAGAAGCAAATGTCTCCCCAATTTACAAGAAAGGCGAAAAATCTGACCCATCCAACTACAGGCCAATCTCACTGACTTGTGTCCTGTGCAAAATTCTGGAGCATATTGTTGCTTCTAGCCTGGTTAAACACTTCACTGAACTGGACATATTTTACGAAATGCAGCATGGCTTCCGAGAAAAGAGATCCTGTGAGAGGCAACTTATAATGTTAATCGATGAACTAGCCAAAAATATGCAGATGGGCAAACAGACTGATCTTATTCTTTTGGACATTAGTAAAGCTTTTAATAAAGTTGCCCAAGAAAAAGTCCTTCTAAAACTTCACCATTATGGCATCAGAGGAGACACTCTAAAATGGATTAAGGACTTTTTGGATAATCGAAAACAGGCCACCACAATCAATGGAATTAACTCAGAAAAATTCCCAGTCTCCTCTGGCGTCCCACAGGGCTCTGTTCTCGGTCCAATCCTCTTCCATGCATACATAAATGACCTGCCTGAGCAGGTCTAATCCAGAGTCAGACTTTTCGCAGACGACACTGCCTTATACCTCGCAATCAGCTCAACCACAGAAAGCGAGGTCCCACAAACAGACCTAGCAAGTCTCGAACAATGGGAAAAGATGTGGGATATGCAATTTAACCCCTCTAAATGTCAGGTCCTTCAAATCACAAAAAAGGCAAAACCCCTCAACACCAAGTACATTCTACATAATGTAAAGCTGGAAAGTGTCCCAGCAGCAATGTACTTAGGGGTCACCATTGCGGATGACCTCTCATGGTCCAAACATATTGACATCACCACAAAAAAGGCAAACCAAACTCTTGGTTTCCTTAAAAGAAATATCCGGGTCCATAATAAGGACCTTAAATCAGTAGCATACAAAACTCTTGTAAGGCATCAGTTGGAGTATGCTTCAACAGTATGGTATCCCCACACCACAACAGATATAAATAAAGTGGAAGCAGTCCAAAGAAGGGCTGCAAGGTGGGCTACAAGAGATTATAGATACACCTCTAGTGTCACTGCTATGTTGAAGGACCTAAGCTGGCGCCCCCTAGACCAACGTCGCATTGATAGCCGACTCGTGATGATGTATAAGGTCACATATGACCTTGTAGCTATCCCTGCATCAGACTACCTTGTTCGAAACACCAGAACATCACGACACATACATCCTTTAGCATACAGACAGATCCAGACTCTCAAAGACTACTACAGGTTCACATTTTTTCCCTAGAACAATTATCCACTGGAACGCCCCCCCCCCCCCACCCCCCTGCCAACATAACGACCCTTCCCACCCTGGCACAGTTTAGCGATTCCGGGACATCTCGGCCCCTGACAAACTAGGCCCCTGACAAACTTGGCCCCTAACAAACTCGGCCCCTAGCAAACTCAGCCCCCAATAGAAATATTGTGTCATTTGTTTCAGGAGGCTGGATTGTTTCATTATACATGTGCTTAATCTCATTTTTTTTCAATATTTCATTCTCATCGTGCTCATGGTGTGTGTGTAATGGGTATGAAACAATAGCTTGCATGATGATTTTATGGGCCATAGGCAAACATTGCATTCCCATTCCAGAAGCCACATTATGTGGTGTCTCATAAGTGCTTTATATTTCTGTAAAAATGAATGATAGAAGAGGTGAGTAGACGACAATATGCGTGACTGGCGGACTAAGGGTTAAAATAATAAATGTTTGCAAATGACGAAGGCTCTAGATGTGCAGTTGCGCCTGAGCCTTCACTGATCGCATATTGGGAGATAGTGAGTCACAAAGCTGAATGAGGGCGCTAAATCAAAACGTAATTACAAGATCTGAAATATACTAACTCACATATGTTCATTGTTAGTCATTAATGATTATTGATATATATTAGGAGCCAAGTTGGCTAGGGGCCGAGTTTGTGGGGGCCGAGTATGTCAGGGGCCGAGTTGGTTAGGGGCCGAGTTTGTTAGGGGCCGAGATGTCCAGTTTGCTTTCTGCCGGGTAATTCATGTGTCCCCCTGAATACCAGCTTCTGTTTTATCTTTTACCTATACTAACACTCCTTCTCGCACTGTACAAACTCATCTCACCACCTTTTCTATCACTTTATTTCAACTAACCCCCTCAGCACTTGGTATTCCCGAATACCCATCTAACGTCCCCCTCGGGGGTTAAGACGTATCGGAAGATGTTCAACTAAACCAAACATGAACTTTATCCTGCTGATAAATGTTAAAATGCTGTAGTGCCAACAGGTTTTCCCAGTCTTGCGTAGTAATACGGTATGCAAATGAGGACAGCCGCATGATTGCATAAGCCTTTAGAGTGCTAACCTGTTTGCCAGGTTTATGTATTATCACGAGGAGCACGTGGCTGAATATGGAGTGTGCGAGATGAACCGCTAATCTAGGGAGAAGACGAGCAGATATTGGAGTGAACAGACGTCACGTTATACAGAGAAGAGCTCACAGTGGTGTAGCCCATCTTGAGGAATAGTCAGATATACAGTGGTTGACGACCCAGTATTATACTCCCTGTGCGGACTACGGACTTGCAGCGAGCTATCATTGAAGATAGAAGATAAACCAGTGAGTAAACTGTAATAGTGGCATTTCACCCCAAGCCCTGGCCTGTTTTCACAACATTGGCGTTGAGGATGGGAGATCTTCCAAACCGGTGTGTCTGTGAGTAATAACTCCTTAGCTGTTTGATTTGCTCATACATATACAGCAAAGTTCAAATAATAAAAGTGAGAAGAGTGTAGTGCTGACAGGTTTTCCCAGTCTTGCGTAGTAATACGGTATGAAAATGAGGACAGCCGCATGATTGCATAAGCCTTTAGAGGGCTAACCTGTTTGCCAGGTTTATGTATTATCACGAGGAGCACGTGGCTGAATATGGAGTGTGCGAGATGAACCGCTAATCTAGGGAGAAGACGACCAGATATTGAGGTGGACAGACGTCACTTATATTCACAGAGAAGAGCTCACAGTGGTGTAGCAGATATCTTCAGAATAGTCTGATAAATATACAGAGGTTGACGACCCAGTGTTTTATCCTCTCCCTGTGCGGACTACGGACCTGCAGCGAGCTATCCTTGAAGATAGAAGACAAACCAGTGAGTAATACTGTAATAGTGGCATTTCACTCAAAGCCCTGGCCTGTTTTCTTGGAAGTTATTATGGAAGTCCTCAAGAGAGACCCATGTTACCAGGACTCGTAGTGATTAGACAGCATTTCCATCTCAAAGAAGGAGGTGTTGAGCTCAGACGATTTCTACTAAGCATTTCCTCTTCCAAGTAATGAAGATTCAAGAATGATGCCACCCAGCTCATTAGTATGGAAAAGAGACTTGGCAAGAATTAGGATATTTCTTTATCTCTAAGTTATTAAAGATAACTTGGAATACCTCCCCATATATCTCAATTTACAACAATGGAATATGGCGGGACATATCGTTTGATACAGAACTTTACACTCCATGTTATTACTACTTTTGGGATAGATGCGGCACACATGCAGTCAAATTAAGTCAAAATACAATTAGTACAGGATCAAGGTTCTGTCCAGCAGCAGAAACACTGGCTTATAAAATTTTGGAAAGTACTGTACTGAAAGGACATTGTCTTCTTCTAATCTTCTCAAGATGGGCTACACCACTGTGAGCTCTTCTCTGTATAACGTGACGTCTGTTCACTCCAATATCTGGTCGTCTTCTCCTTAGATTAGCGGTTCATCTCGCACACACCATATTCAGCCACGTGCTCCTCGTGCTAATACATAAACCTGGCAAACAGGTTAGCACTCTAAAGGCTTATGCAATCATGCGGCTGTCCTCATTTACAAACCGTATTACTACGCAAGACTGGGAAAACCTGTCGGCACTACACTCCTCCCACTTTTATTATTTGAACTTTGCTGTATATGTATGAGCAAATCAAACAGCTATGGAGTTATTACTCACAGACAAACCGGTTGCAGTTTGTACAATCTTCATTGAGTAAGTTACAGTCCTTTGTAGACCAGTTGTGGTCCTTTGATGGCCAGTTGAGGTCCTTTGTAGACCGGTTGCGGTCCTTTGTAGACCAGATGCAGTCCTTTGTAGACCAGATGTGGTCCTTTGTAGACCAGATGCAGTCCTTTGTAGACCAGATGCGGTCCTTTGTTGACCAGTTGCGATCCACTTTAGAAGAAGACAATGTCCTTTCAGTACAGTACTTTCCAAAATTTTATAAGCCAGTGTTTCTGCTGCTGGACAGAACCTTGATCCTGTACTAATTGTATTTTGACTTAATTTGACTGCATGTGTGCTGCATCTATCCCAAAAGTAGTAATAACATGGAGTGTAAAGTTCTGTATCAAACGATATGTCCCGCCATATTCCATTGTTGTAAATTGAGATATATGGGGAGGTATTCCAAGTAATCTTTCATAACTTAGAGATGAAGAAATATCCTAATTCTTGCCAAGTCTCTTTTCCATACTAATGAGCTGGGTGGCATCATTCTTGAATCTTCATTACTTGGAAGAGGAAATGCTTAGTAGAAATCGTCTGAGCTCAACACCTCCTTCTTTGAGATGGAAATGCTGTCTAATCACTACGAGTCCTGGTGACATGGGTCTCTCTTGAGGACTTCCATAATAATTCAATATCCCAGCTGCGGGACATTACACATTGAGTAATTTGTGTGGCGTGGAGTATGGCGTATTCTGTGTGAAGAGACCTTCTGATGCCCATCAGCATCCATGTATCCTGTCTTGGATAATACCGCCTTGGCATTTTGCTGCTCCAGTGTAATAATCCAGCATGGCTAAAATACCACAATTCAATTTTACACGCACACACTAGTGTCACCAGTCACTGTACAAAACTGCGGTTGAGGCCTGCACCTGAGCACAAATAGCCTGTCTCCCAGATGCGGGAGTCTGTTTTCTTGTACGCATCATAGAGACATATCAAGGTCTACCATAGTTTTTGGATAAACACTTCCGACTGCAGAAGAGTTCAAGACCTATCATCTCTCTCCTTACTTAATCTCTTCTTTTGACAAATCTGGATGCACCTCCAGGATCCCAGATGTGGGATGCCTCCGGATCACTGCCTTCACTTGATGTGACCATCACAACTCTCTGGCAATACTTGATTAGGGTACATGTACCCCCAACTTTACCCTCAATAGAACGTGAGCCTTGAGGGTGACAATCTTGTGTAAACACATAATCTGCGTACTTCAAAATGTCTTTCATACGCCTTGGTACCACTGCATTTTGGCCATCTCGTCCTGGTGGACTGCTAGTAGAAGGTTCAAAAGTATGTATCTCGATCTCATATTGTACTACTGTTCTGAGAACTGGCTCTGTATCACAATTGTATGTGGTGTTAACAACCTGCAGAGTGTCTTCAACTGTGCTGCTGTGTGCTGATCCTGGAATCACAAACTTTGATCCTAAATTGGATTCTTCTACAAAGGCTGGCATAACATTCTCCAAGCTACAGGTAACCATGACAACAGGGTCTGGGGGAGTGACTCTCCTTTTTGCTATTTGCACTCTTGTCAAATTAACATTGAAACCTTTGACCACGAAGTTTTCTCCAGCCATATGCCAATTTATCGTTGCTAATATTCCTGGCCTTGGGTCCAACCTATTGAAAATCCAATTCCAAAGCACTACCAAATCTGCCGCCTCCTTTACATGTTGATCCTCTAACTGAGACAGTGCATGGTATACTGCACCTGATTTGACTTTGTCGATAGTGCTGACTAGTTCTTTCCCTGAATATGGATCATCATAGCTTTCTTGACGTGAAGTATCAACCTGCTGTGGTTGATACGAGGGACGTTTTTTTATGTTCGTAGAAAGGTAGATTTAATGAAAACGGCAAAAGTAAATGCATACATCATGCATATATTTGGAAAGATTGAACTTTTATCTATACATGCAGCCTAAAATTATTTCAAAATGCATTACTTCAATGACTTCTAAGAAGCAAAGACATACCTATATATCGCACACTGGAAATATGGTAGAAATATGACATTTATGGACTTAGTCTCTGACAGAGCGTTAGAAACAATTGCATGAAAATGGGCCCATAGTCATACATAGCTTCTGAAAACTTGGCTGCAGATCAAGGACACCACGTGCTACAATATTATATAAACATTATAGCAAATGCGCAGCAATTATAGGATATGGATGATTTGTTTGGAACCTCAGCAAATTAAACAGTAGGAATATAAACTTTTATTGTAAAAAGTTGACACAAGTGGAAGTTGGATACGGGCTTTTGAGTGTGGCTTAATATGTTAGGTGTAAAGTAGTATTATAATTTTTCTTGTTTATATGGTAGATGTAAGTGTTATGGTAACTTTCATCTCACACCAAGGTTCATACTTTTGGTTTATTAGAAATGAACTGCAAAATAAATAGCCTAGAGGGGTGCTAAAATCCATTATTATTATATAAATGACGTCATGGAGCGTTACTATATTTAGAAAATACATTGAAACTGTTTTTGTGCCTCTTAACAGGTTTTGAAATAACTGCAATAAGAAAATTATGCAGATCCGATTGTTATTGTGTTTTCTACGCGGTGTTGATTTATCCCACCTACTTTTTTTAACATGGGGGTATGCCTGTACCAGAAGTTGCCAGCTACACGCTTAAATCGATACATCAATATAACTGCTGACGAATGATTTAGTATATCATGTGCTATGCAAAACCAGAAGAAATTTTAAAATATGTTCACAATCGTAATTTCAACAAATATAATAACTAGCACTTGACTGTGATTATTTTGGTATATTGATGGGTGTTTTAAAATTGTTATAGAAGAGTATACAACATGCTTATAGTTTTGCTGCACTTGTCTACGATTAGCGTTTGAATAATTAATTTTGATGGTGCAGAGAAAAAATCGGCTTAAAAAATGCTTATATCACCATAGCGAATGGAACTTAACAGCGTCTAATTTCCTGATGGCTGCGTGGTTAAAATGACACGGATTTCGGCCAGTGTCCTCTTTAGGCCCTATTCAAAGCTATATATCTTGACCGAACTAAGCGCTAATGATGTAAAATTTATATCAATGGATAGACAGGAGCTAGACCTTTCAAAATATATATGGTTATGGTACCGTAACTTCTATACTTGTAGAGATACAGCCCGATTCTATGAACATAAAAAAATGACCCTAGTAACTCCTAATATCCAGCTGCTGATGTGGTTTGCTAGTCTGCTGTTGATTTGGTACAATCAAATGCTGTGGAGATGGCTTATCTTGTCGATTGATAGTACTGTCTAGTTCTTCTCTTGAAGTCTGATCATCAGAGCTTTCTTGACATGAAGTATCAACCCGCTGTGGTTGATAAGTCGTAATATCTAGCTGTGGATAATGTTTGTTGTGTTGCTGTTTATAGAGTACTGTCTCCAACTGTAGATATTGCAGAACATCTTTGCTGACAGCGCTGACTACTCCATTTCCTGAAGTTGGATCATCAGACCTTTCTTTGCTTGAAGAATTAACCTGCTGCGGTTGATAAGTCCTAATATCCAGCTGCAGATATGGTTTGTTAATTAAGTCTTGATTTGATTCAATCAACCCCTGTGGAGACTGCTTTGCATCTCGCTGATTGCTAGTGCTGTCTAGGTCTTCTCTTGAAGTTGAGCTTACTTGATGTGAAGTATCAACCTGCTGCGGTTGAGAAGTGCTAATATCCAGATGCGGATATGATTGGCCCAAACAATGCTGATTCTGTATATTATCTGACTGTGGATAATTCGCTTCTGAAGTAGCAACAGAGTTGTCTAGGCTTGAAGTACCAACCAGCTGTGGTTGATATATGTTATTATCTGTCTGATGTCCATTCTGTACGCTCCCAGACTGTGGAGACTGCAAATAACTAGCAAGAGAGTTGTCTTGACGTGAACTATCAACCAGTTGAGGTTGGTTCTTGTTATTATCTGTCTGATGTCCATTCTGTATGTTTTCAGACTGTGGAAACTGCAAATATTGAGAAGTAGCAGCAGAGTTGTCCTTGCATGAAATATCAACCAACTGCCGTTGATATTTGTAATTATCCGTCTGCGGATATGATTTGCTCGAACAATGTTGGTTCTGTACGTTCCCTGACTGTGGAGACTGCAAATCTTGAGAAGTAGCAGCAGAGTTGTTCCCAGAGTTGCCCAGGTGTGAAGTATCAACCAGTTGCAGTTGATATTGGCTATTATCTGGCTGATGTTTCTTCAGTGCGTCCTCAGACTGTGGATACTGCATAACTTGTGAAGTAGAAACCGAGTTGTCTTGGCATGAACTATCAACCAGTTGCGGTTGATGTTTGCTATTATCCGGCTGATGTTCATTCTGTACGTTCCCAGACTGTCGATACTGCATATCACCTTGTTTTCGCATTTCCTTAATCTGATGGCTCTTTGTCTCTGACTGCACAGACTCCAGCTGCTGAGACTGTTTAACATTTTGCTGTTTCCTTTGAATGACCTTGGCCCTCAGCTGCGGAGACTGCTTCCCATTTTGCTGTACAATCCATTTATTCTGTTGGCCCTTGGTCTCCAGCTGCGGAGATACAGCAATCCGTTTATTCTGTAATCCCTTGGTCTCCAGCTGCGGAGATTGCATCACATTTCGATTTTGTGTCTGCCTAATCTTTTGGCCGTGCTTTACTGGGGCGAGGATCTGACCTACTTCTTCGTCCCATTTGGCTTTTGGCTGACTGTCTTGGAATCGAACAGCCCTCTCCTCTGGATCTCTTGATAGTCTAGACGGACATTCTTTAGCCATATGTTGTGGGCTACCACAAGTAAAACAACTAGATCTTTGTAGTGCACCATTATCAATTTCACACATTATATTCTTGATCCCTGATGTAAGATCAGAGACATTACTGCAAAGAGTTGACATTTCATCCGACACCTTCGACATTTGTCTAGCAACCTCTGTTAATCCTGGAGTGCTAGTTCCCGATTGCGGAAACTCATTTCTTGGAATAAGACCTGAATCTGTCCCATGGATTGAAGAATATGGGCTGATGTTCTGTTTGGTGATAAAAGTACTTTGTAAGTAGCCCCAACTCTCATCATCTTCTTCATCTGAACAGGAATCTGTGTCATAGTCATCATATGATTTGCAGGTGTATGCATTAACTGGAGGATCAGATTTAGTTGTTTTTAATGGTGGACGTCTCGGTTTAGAGGTCTTTTTAATGCATTGGAACCACTCCATTTTGTCCATGGCCTCTTTGAATGATTTTGGCTGCTGTATGCAAGTATGCTGTCCAGCTTCAAGATCTATGCACCCCATGCAGAATCTTATTATGGTATGTCTTCTTATCCAGGCTTCAGGTAAATCTTTGTAAGCTTTGACAGCCAATGTCAAAATCCTGTCATCCCAGTCACGTAAGGTTTCACCTTCATCCTGACATTCATTCTGGAAACGGGCTTGAAGGTCTTCTGGAAGCTCCTCCCTCTTGAACCTCTTCCCGAACTCTGATATAAGGTGCTTGTACGACAAATCCTCATTCATATTACAGAGCAGAACATAAAAATCAGCTGCTTTGCCTTTGAATCCCCAAACCAGCATGTCTGTTTTCTTATCAAATGTCCAACCTGCAGCAGCTGCATAGCTCTCAAACTTTTGTTTAAATAAGATCCAGTTAGTCTTCCTATCAAATTCTAAATTTTTGGGCAATACTGGCGGCTTACTTAGTTCAGCTGTGTTACGGATGGTAGGTTTCTGTCTCATTACTGGAAGCTGATTTGGTTGATATTGAATTGTCGGTTGACACTGTGACATAGGTTGATACTGTGTTGTCGGTTGACACTGTACTGTTGGTTGATAGTGTGTTGTCGATTGATACTGTGCTATTGGTTGATCCTGCTTTGAATGACGCGGCATGGTCGGTTGATACCGTTTTGTTGGTTGATACTTTATCGATTGAGCTACCGGTTGATACTTTGCAGTTGGTTGCTGTTGGGCTGTCATTTGATAACCGACATGATGAGGTGATGAAAATCCAACCGGCTGCGGTGGATGCTGTACCTGTGCTTGGACAGGTGTGGCTGGCAATGAACTCTGCTGTGGATAGTCACTGTACCCTGGTTGATATTTTGTGGCTGGTTGATACTGGGCTGTTGGTTGATAACCTACTTGATGTGGTGACGAAAACCCCACCAGTTGCGGTGAAGGCTGTGCCTGTGCTTGGACAGGTGTAGTTGGCAATGAATTTTGTGGTTGATTCTCACTGTACCCTGGTTGATATTTAGTTGCTGGTTGATATTGGGCTGCTGGTTGATGACCTAATTGATGTGGTGACGAAAACCCAACCACCTGCGGTGGAGACGGTGCCCGTGCTTGGACCGGTGTAACGTGCCATGACATCTATTGTAGATTTTCACTGAAGTCTCTGTTAGGTTGATTAGCATTCATAAATTAGGACAGGCCCTGTCAAAAATATTCCTGTGGTTGATAGGTGGGCCGACTGCGGCCTTTGGCGTGTGCAGGCTTGTCTGTAAAATCTATGAGCTGTAGTAATCTTTTTGATGTCCTCAGTTTGTGAATATCATGGATATTTGCGGGTGTTATTGGAAAATTCTCCTCTCGAAACCGTACTATGTTTTTCGCTACTCTAGCACCCACTCCTGGAAGTTCCCTTAACTCCTCCTCCCCAGCAAAATTGGCTCTGTTTGGGGTGTCTTCTGTGAGTTTGTCACTTTCCCATTGGTATCCTGGGTCAGGTGTGGTACTTGATTGTATCAATTCCTGATCTTTGCACCTTTCCTTACTTTGAACAGCTGACATGATTATAGAATGGCGGTAGTATCCCTTTAAGCTTGGCTGTCCACAAATAAAAAAACAACTTCAAAACCGACTGCGGTTCAAAAAAGTCATTAAATTCCGCCGTTGTATGCTAATTTTTTCCTTACAAAGTACACCCGGTTGCGAGTGTCAGGCGGAAACAGAGATTTGCACGTGCCAATTTTAAATACACACAACAATTGTCTCTTTGTCTGCTGAGTCAGTGAATCAATCTTTTTCCGAAAAACAATGGCTATATTCTTTCAGACACAGACTGCCTGCATTTCGTGTGTAAATATATGTGCAAAGGCTTCAGCAATGCGTTTCCAAATGAAAGGAAATAAACTAATGAAAAATGCACTCGTCTGCGAGTGCGTTGTTTGCTAAAACAATTGTGGGCGTAACCAATTGAATTACATCATTTCCGATTGGTTGAACAAAATGGCGCTTTGTTTGCATGCGCTCGCCATGTGCACGCGACCTATTTTCTCTGAAAATGGCAAATTAGGGTTCAGGCACAGAGGGACTGCATCTCACATGTGTAAAACTGGCCAAACTCGTTCATTCACACCAAAAAACGGGTTCCAAGTGGTTCTAAAAGCCGTTGTTCACCTTGTCGCCATTGTTGTGAAAACAGGCCAGGGCTTGGGGTGAAATGCCACTTTTACAGTATTATTACTCATTGGTTTGTCTTCTATCTTCAAGGATAGCTCGCTGCAGGTCCGTAGTCCGCACAGGGAGAGGATAAAACACTGGGTCGTCAACCTCTGTATATTTATCAGACTATTCTGAAGATATCTGCTACACAACTGTGAGCTCTTCTCTGTGAATATAAGTGACGTCTGTCCACCTCGATATCTGGTCGTCTTCTCCCTAGATTAACGGTTCATCTCGCACACTCCATATTCAGCCACGTGCTCCTCGTGATAATACATAAACCTGGCAAACAGGTTAGCACTCTAAAGGCTTATGCAATCATGCGGCTGTCCTCATTTGCATACCGTATTACTACGCAAGACTGGGAAAACCTGTCGGCACTACAATGCCAACAAATTTTGGCATTTTAACATTTATCAGTAGGATAAATACAGCAGCTTAGAGTATAATAAGCTTCGCTATTTGTTAGCATTTTAGCTGTTGTGAGCAGTTGGAATATCTACGGCAGCACTGAGGGGACATGTGAAAAAAAATATTTATCTCGTTCCCACGACATAAGATCTCGTTCCCACAACATAATTACCTCGTTCCCACGAGATAAGATCTCGTTCCCACGACATGATTATCTCGTTACCACGACATAATATCTCGTTCCCACGACATAATATCTCGTTCCCACGACATAATATCTCGTTCCTACGACATAATTATCTCGTTCCCACGACATCTTTATCCAATGAAAATGAGCCATTACTGACCTTCGCCATTTTTGTTAGTCCTACAATGTGTTAGATAACAATGCTAGATATATAAAAGGTAAGTTCATTTTGCCATGTTAAACAAGCTGTTTTTATTTAAGAATTGTTCTAACATATGCTGGATCAAACGATCCACATTGTGAACATGACCATACAAAAGATGATCTGAATTTAAAAGGGTAACGCAACTCAATATCAATTTAGGTCCCATCAAACTGATTCATCTTCTGGTCGATCTATTCAATTGATTTCCCTTTCTGATTTCATGATATGTTTTGTCCTGAAAATGTCATCTGCTTATTAAGTCTGCTGCAATGATCTAAACGACTCTAAAACCACCTTAATCATGGAAGCAAACAATATGAACACCATGAGCCTTAGGAGCAGTTTGATATGGAACCGTATTTTTAGCTATATATTCAACTAAAGCACATCAGAAGATGAGAAAACAGACGACACGTTAATTCTGGGAAATGGGGTTAAAACTCGATTGTACACATTGCATTCTGCAACAGACAGTACATGCCAAAAACCAACAAAATGACCTGTCCAACCAGTGGTTACTTTTTCTGAGTGCATGGAAAACACTAATTCCTTACAATTGTAACTACCTGTACCCATTCAGTGTACACTCATATTTATCTGGGTTCATGCACAAGTTGTTCTGAATATTCGCTGAGCGCATATTTCATTGTATTCTTTCAGGCATGTACGGCACCATATACTTGTACAAGCAAAATTTAATGAATGTTCTGTCAAAATTGCAGATTTTAGCAAGCCATGCAACTATTGTAGTGCCTGTGTCATTTTTGTTGTCTAGTATTTTTTAGAAAAAAAATTCGTTTTATATTATGGCTATATACAGGGTGTCCCAAAAGGAATGAAACATTTCTAAAATTGAATAAAAGTCCAACCTTTAAGCTTGGCTTACCTAAATACCCTAAAAATAAAATAATATATGTCAACAAGAAATGTCACAGTCACGTGACGAATACCCCCAAAGAAATTGGTCTAGCATAAGACACATTTGTGGAAAGTTAGCTGTAATATAGGAGATATGCTCCAGACACGAAAAGCCTAGAAATGAGGTCAGAAGTCAATGTTAAGGTCATAGTGACCTAAAATGGTATGCACAACCTACTCCATCCCAAGAGGAATCAACACACCAAATTTGGGATTCCTACATCAAATACTATAGGAGATATGCTCCAGACACGATTATTCTAAAAACTAGGTCATAGGCCAAGGTCACAGTGACCTAAAAATGATATGCGACACATCAGCATCCAAAGATGTACCCATACAGCAATTTTGGGATTCCTAACTCAAATGATATATGAGATATGCTCCTGACAGGATTATTCTAGAAATTATGTGAAGGTCACAAAACAGATACATGACACTCTGCCATCCAAAGATGCAACCACCCATCAAATTTGGGATTCCTAGCTCAAATAATATACAAAAAAAATGCTCTGAACATGATTATTCTAAAAACAAGGTAAGCGGTGAAGGTCACAGTGACCCAAAAATGGTATGCAACACTTGGCCATCCCAAGAAGCATCCACACACCAAATTTGGAATTCCTACCTCAAAGAATATAGAAGTAATGCAGATTCTAGAAACTAGGTCAGAGGTCAAGATCACAGTGACCCCAAATGGAACAGGACAATCCGCCATTCCAAGATGCATATACACTCCAAATTTGGGATTTCTACCTCAAATAATAAGAGATATATGCTCCAGATATAATTATTGTAAAAACGAGGTCAGAGGTCAAGTTTAAGGTCACAGTGACCCGTAAATGGTACACGACACTCCACCATCCCAAGATGCAACCACACACCAAATTTGGGATTTCCATTTCAAATAATATAAGAGATATGTTCTGGACATAATTATTCTACAAACTAGGTCAAAGGTCAAAGTGACCCGAAAATGGTATGTGACACTCTGCCATCAAAAGATGCATCCACAAACCAAATTTGGGATTCCTACCTTCAATAATATGAGATAAACTCAGGACACGATTATTCTAAAAACTAGGCCAGAGGTCACGTCACAGTGACCCATAAATGGCACACGACACTCAATCATGCCAAGATGCATCTACACACCCAATTTTGGATTCCTATCTCAAATAATATAAGAGATATGCTCTGGACACAATCATTCTTAAAACTAGGTCAGAGGTCAAGGTCACAGTGACCCTAAAATGGTATGTGACACTCCGCCATCCCAAGATGCATATACAGACCAAATTTGGAATTCCTATCTCAAAGAATATAAGAGGTATGTCCCGGACACATTAATTTTTAAAACTAGGTCAGGAGATATGCACCTGACTCAATGCAGTTTCTAGAAACTAGGTCAGAGGTCAAGTTCAAGGTCACAAAGACCCAATTATTGTATGTGACACTTTGTCATCTCAAGATGCATCCACAAACCAAATTTGAGTTTCCTACCAAAAATAATATAAGAGATATGTTCCGGACATGATTATTCTAAAAACTAGGTCAGAGGTCAAGGCTAAGGTCACAGTGACCGGAAAATGGAATGCGACACTTTGTCATCCCAAGATGCATCCACACACCAAATTTGGAATTCCTACTTCAAAGGATATAAGAGATATGCTCCGGACACAATAATTCTTAAAACTAGGTCAAAGGTCAAGGTCACAGTAACCCAAAAATGGTATGTGGCACTCTGTCATCCCAAGATGCATTTACACACCAAATTTGGAATTCCTATCTCAAAGAATATAGGAGATATGCACAAGACTCAATGCAATTTCTAGAAACTAGGTCAGAGGTCAAGTTCAAGGTCATAGTGACACAATTATGGTAAGCGACACTTTCTCGTCACAAGATGCATCCACAATTCAAATTTCAGATTCCTACCTCAAATAATATAAGAGATATGCTCCGGACACGATTATTCTAAAAACTAGGTCAGAGGTCAAGGTCCCGGTCACCCGAAAATGGTACGCAACACTCTGCCATCCCCAGATGCATCTACATACCAAATTTGGAATTCCTACCTCAAAGAATATAAGAGATATGCACCGGACACAAAGCGGGACGGAGGGACGGACTTACGTCCAATATTGTATATGGGCCAGTTTATAAAGGGCCATTAAAAAGGGGCCAATTGTCCAAAATAACTGGCAAGTTTAGCTCCGAATTGGCCATTAACACCAGACTGACAAATTACTGAGGGCCATTTCCAGTTTAGACGTCAACCACTATAGACATAAAATGGCACTTTTTCAGAAGTTTATTTTATTACCTCCCCTGAGGTCCCCTGAATCATTTTATGCAACTTACAGAAAGTTACAGAGGGCCATGGCACCTTGTTAAGTAATGGCCCCTTGTCTATCTCCAGAGAACTAAAAAGCCCCCCAAATCCATATCAGTAGCATGGACGGACAAGTGCCTTTGGGTGCTTAAAAAATTATTTCAAGGCATTGCTAGCCTTATTCACTATAAACAGTATGTTTCTGGTAACGTCAAATATGGTGTCACTAAATTAGTCAATTTAACTTATTTTTTGAACTTAAATAGGCATAAACGTGATATTTTAGGCAAAATGCGTTACTTGTAATGAAATTGTTCACTATTTAAAGTAAGTAAGGGTGCAAAGATCAGGAATCGATACAATCAAGTACCACACCTGACCAAGGATACCTATGGGAAAGTGACAAACTCTCAGTTATACACCATAAACGAGAGGTCAGCCCTTTCCCAGCAGGTGATCGCAAGGCACAAATAAACAGACGCACACAAAGGCATAATAAACACAAGACAGAAAAACATAAAAGTTCCACAAAAGAAGTACCGCCTTGGTGCGGTCAGTACAATATTTTACTAGGGCTTAAACCAGTTTCACGGCGCCAACATCCCCCTTAATTCTGATTTAGACTAGGACACATTTGGGAAAGTGACAAAACACAACACACACAATAGCCAAGATGTCAGCGCTTTCCCAGAAGGTGACCACAAGGTTACATGGAACAGACGCGACAACATGACACACATCAACATGAAGCATTGCTAACAAAAACGATCCACAAAAGAAACATCACCTTGGAACGGTCAGTGAAATATTCACTGGAGGGCTTAAACCGGTTTCACAGCATAACCCCTAGTTTTTATGTTAAGGCATAAAACAAAACAATAGTGGCGCACTTTGAATAGAACTAAAGTTCCTACTATAGTTCTTATGTAATAGATGCACACTCACCTTCACACCTGGGGCGGACTTGATTTAGCAATTTTTAGAGTACTCGGTGTACGCTAGAACAACCACATAAACAAGTAAAACTGGGCACTTTGGAGTACTCCGGAATAAATCAAGCGATGCAAATATTTCCAAACATGCTAGCAGTGCTCCGCCATCTTGTTTTGGAACAGGTCACGTGGCTGTTCTGTCTACACCACCTTGGAATACGGAGTACTCCGGCGTACGCCAGCACAGATGTTCCAGCATACTTGATTTCTGTTCTGCCTGTTCGGAGTGAAAGGAGTAAAGGCAACAGCTAAATCAAGTCTGCCCCTGAACGGCTAAAATGATCTAAAATAGGAACTTTAAGTTGGTTGGCAAGTAAACAAAATTAATAGCCCTGAATGCTCCACTTCAATTCTTCATCGTAGACAAAAAGGATGTTATAAACTGCACAGGGCTTTCTTATAATCAATTATGAAAAAGCGGGACCAAAAATTATGCTCAGCTAGGTTTATTTTACAAAAACATATCATTTTGAGGCTACTGATCGATGTTGAACCCATCTTGCTAGATCTTGAACCCATCGTGCTAGATAGGTCTAGAGTAGGGAACCAGCCTATCTACTTGAGTAATGGTGCTCTTGAGTAACGGTGTGCCGTTGATCTCTAGTAGGTTCGTGACGTCACCCTAGTAGCGACCCTAGGTGTTCGAATCAAACTTAAGTTACTATAGTAGGGACTATAGTTTGATTCGAAGTGCACCAGTGTCATACAAACAAATCGATTTGTTTTGTTTTATTACATGTACACTTAACTGTCATATGAAAGTTCAAACTAAACACCAGGTATCAGTGGCCTTTATAGAGAAAAGTGGGTGGGGTGGAATAACAATAAAGTGCACACCTAATGATATTGTCAATACATTTAGTTACAGGAAACTGTATCATCTAAATGGCCATATACAAGAGCAGTCTCTTCAGTATTTTACATGACATTAAAATTACAGCGTGTTGGTTACCATGGAAACAGACTTGATTTTGTAAAGCTAAAAGGTCTTTAAAATACTCATTCTGAACAAGGTGGTTAATAATTTGAGTCTTGATTATAAAACTTGAGGAACACTAAGAAAGACAAAAGCTATAACAAAAAGGTGTAGACAAAATATATATTCAAAAGAGCAGGCATCAAGAAATGAATATAAATAAAATGCTGCAACAAGAATTAATAGATATAAAGCCAAAGCAGTAAAAACTGTGTGAAACAGAAAATAAGAACCCATTTTTTAAAAGCTCAACCTTGCATTGTCATAAAATAAAATAAAATCAGAATATGGCATTATATAATTTCTATGTATAGTACGTTAATCAATAAGCAGCTTATCTCTGTGGAGTCAAATCTTAAAAGACTTTCAAAACATTCCATGTGTTTTTGGGACACCCGCTACATGCAATGCAATCGGTCAGTGTACACTCGAATGAAATTTTTAAAAAATCTGTTCAAAATTGCACAGATTTCACATTTGTACAAGATTTGAAATCTGTGCAAACTTAAAAAGATTTTGTACTTTTCCTCAGAGTGAAACAGCAAAGTAGAGATATCATCAAATGGATAATATCATGTTTCAACATGTTGTGTCAGCTTATTTTTGAAACTGTTAAAGTGCATCTTAGTTCAGCAGAATTTGCGCGAATTTTAGGAGGACCTGGAACTTGTTTTAAACTTTTTTTCTTTGTTGATTCTGCTAGTGCATATATTGTCCTTGAAAAATTCGATTGATTTCACAGAATTGTTCCTCTTGCATGATACCCTCTACCAAAATTGTTTAAATGGTTCCAGGGGCCACCAGAGGGGCAGATAAGAAATAACTTTAAATGACATCTCTTCCTGAACCATTTGTCCAAATTCAAAATAATTTCACAGAATTGTTCCTCATGATGCCTTCTACCAAAATTGCACAAATGGTTCAACTCGGCTGAACAAAAAGGCCACCAGAGCTCCAAGTAAGAAATACATTTAAATGACATCTCCTCCTGAACCACTGGTTCAAATTCAAAATAATTTCACTGAATTATTCCTCATGATGCCTTCTACCAAAATTGCACAAATGCTATTGCTCCACCAAAACAATGGAGCTTTCAGAGCTTAAGATGAATAATGTGTTTTTAATGACATTTTCTCTTGAACCACTGGTCCAAATTCAAAATAATTTCACACAATTGTTTCTGATAATGCCCTTAACCAAAATTATACAAATGGTTCCACTCCGCTGAACAAAAGGGCCACCAGAGCTCCAGATAAGAAATGTATTTTTTTTCAAATTCTGCTACTGGGGCCAAAAATCCCCCATATAAAAATAAAATTAGTTTTTTCAGAATATGGTCATGTTGCATATCAAATTAAAGCAGCTTACAATAACATATTAGCAAATGTTTTACTCTTACACTTACACTCAAAAGGTTGATTTGTTTTCTTTTCTGAAAGTAGTCACGTTGCATAATCAAATCAATTTCAATGAAGCATATGACACCATGCATGCAAATGTTCTGCCCTTTTACACACAATTGGCTTCTGTATGGGGATAAAATGTAAAAACAATTTTTTTCTGAATAAGGTTATGTTGAACATCACATTATGGCATTAAATGTTTGACATTATGCACACCCCTGGCCTTTTTGGGTTGGGTAAAAATGCCAGACATTGAAACATTTCTTGAACTTCAACAACAGCAGAATCTAGGGCGAAGATTTGGTACCAGTAAAATGCATTTAAGCCGCCCAGTAGCTTAGGCTGCTGTCCGTTCTAAGGCGGTGGTTCTGTTATTGTTGACTGTTTGTTTATTGTTACTCCCATTGTGGGAGTCTGTAATTGTTCTATGTTTTGTTGTATGTTACTTTATGTCCATTCTAGTATTGCAATCATCTTGATGGGGAAGAGAGAGCTGATTGCTTTGCTTAATTTGTCTTCCTGGTGTTTTGTGATGGTTGAACGGCTCTTCCCCGGGATGCCACAGGGTTGTATGCGGTTTGTGAGTGTGGTATTTCCTGATCATACTCACTTACTATTTTTGCAGATAAGTATAATTTGATTGAACATGATAGGCTTTGGTTATGATCTGAGTGTTATCCAAGATGGACTTAAGTGTTGGAGAATAGGATTTATATTTTGTGGTAAACATCTTCTCACCTGACAAGGATTCAGGTGAGCAGTCTTGGGCCTATGGGCCCTCTTTTTACTATAGTCCTTAACGGTAAAAGTCAAATGAGTACCAGACTTTAATACTTGGGCTAATGGGAAGAAATTGGTGAAAAACAATTTTCTTTTTTAGCATCATAGGGGGACTAAAATAGCCCCTTAATGTACGTAGCTCTTTGTACATGACATACTCGTTTTCATAGTATCTGTTTGTGATTATTAGTAGATAAGGCGTCAACTCTCAATTCAAGTCCCCCTGCATCAGTTTCTGCTATCTGCCAGAACCCAATACGAGTATTCGTGACATTATATTTTATGAGGGACGTTCCAAATGTTCCGATCTTTACCTTGAAGCTTTGTCCAGAGACAGTTTTGAGAGACATACTATGCAACATTCAAAAGAACCTTTATAATGATGCTAATATTTTCTCGCTGTACTGTTTCGTCTTATAATTACAGCATATTATATATCGCAATCTCGTTTTCATGTCATAGAATTATAATAACATTTGAATCTGAATATTTCAAGCCCGGCATGTTTAAAACCATAAAATAAACCTGCATTGTAGTTTTACTATTTGTTACTTATAATGTCAATTCAAATGTTAGAATGGCGACAGGTCGTGTCAAATCAATATTTATAGCACAATGCACAATTCTTATGACGTCATTGAAATTGACAACGACGTCATTTTAAATACATTGCAGAATTTTTTATTTCTGAAAATTTTATAGTTTTGACTATTAAGTTGGACTAAAACATGCCGAACCTAATATAGGCAAAATTGATAAGACCAATATTATTTTGATTACAAAATATCTTATTGTAAAAAGTTTCTTTTTTTACCACAAAAAATGGTTGATTTTGAATAGGAATTTTTAAAAGTGTTATTGGTTTCTGATGGATGCTTTGTGCTTAATTAAATCACATATTGCATCATTTTACGATGTAGTGCACCTTTGGACAATTGATTGGGTTTTATTTTTAGATATACACATGCAAATTTTTGTACATCCGAATATTGACCTAATTTGTGGTCTAGTTTGAATTTTCTTATGTGGGTTACTATCAGTCTCAGGCTTTACTGACTTTTCATAATTACTTCAGACAAAAGTAAGTTCATCTGAGTTTGCCTAAATTTTTTACCTTTAATACAGCTGTTGTTATGGCAGTTTAGGCGGGTCAAAATTTCAAGTGGTCAAAATTTGATTATAGCTGACAGTTGGATAGCCATACATTAAAGAGCCTAGGAAACCCAGATCATATAGAAAGTTCGCCATATGTACAGGACATGTTGGCTTATGAATGAATATTGAGCAGCCATGAAAACGAATAGCTGAGACTGCTATCGTCTGAATTATGAGGTCTCTAATATGCACAGTCTGCTTGATAGGTCAGGACATTGAAGGTTTGACTGTTTTGGGGTAGATTTCCGGTTGCTCCTTCAAGTTACATAATACTTGTCAAGCGATGATAGACAAAGAATATTTTATTATTTGGTACAATTTTCAGCCATGCTACATTGCTGGTAACAGAGATATCACGCCAGGACCATAACTTTCGGAACATCCCTCGTATATCAATTTTCCCTATTTAAGTCTAATTGCATTTTTTCTTCTTTCAGATGAATCAGATGGATTGCAGACTTTATTAGGATTTGTGAAAGGATTAGATACCATACCCTCTCTTGGGTTTGACCAAAGTCAAAGGCTTCATCATCCAAACCCAGTGGATGAATACGACAGTTATGCCAATATATTAACTGTTCCTGTCTTTATGAGTGATTATGACTTGTTTTAGGAAATACATTCTTCAGCTGTTAGTTTCTTTTGTGTTTTTACAAATTCATAAACTGTTGCACCAAAGAATGTCATGCAGCTTACTTACAAATACTATTGTTGTTTAGGGTGATTTTTAAAATTATCAAGGTATTTGAACTATTTGAAACTATTATTTCAAAGTAATACAATTTTTTGTTTAAGGTAGTACGGGACCCATGTCAAAAGATAACCTTACTTTTACTTAAAAGTAAGAGTGTAAGAGTTATCGCTCCTGAATCTTTTTTTTAAAAGAGAATACTTATTTTCTAAGACGGTAGATATTATTCTCCCCTGACAACTCTTTGATGCTTGAAACGTAATTCTGTAAGTATTTTGCTTTCACAAAAAGAAGGAATGCAAGTATTATCTTTTAAAAACATCACCCAGAGTATGAAGTCATTCAGTATTTTGATGGTTAAAAGTTGTGGACCGTATAAATATACATACTATATACATGTCTCGGTTGCTATTTCTGCATGCTGCCACTAACCCAAGACCCACCCCCACCCCAAAAAGGGGGGGGGGGTGTAGACGTGCACATGCCTTGTATGTGACATTCTCATGTTTTAGATCCCATGGAGGTACATTGTCACTAATGTTTTATGGAGAAATGACGTAACTATTTAAATTACCTTATCACACCGAATAGGCAGCAATAAAAAACAGTCTAAACGATCGATGAATGCTGATAACAAATTGCTAGAAACAGTGTTTGTGATTGCCATTTGTTGCCTATCGGACTACAAACAACAATCCAAAATTATGTTACTTACAATATTTAACTACGTTCGTCGATAGCATTAACGTTTTCGATTGCCGCCCATCTAGTGTGTTTTTGATATACTGAAGACGCAGCCAAAACAATCTGATACGTCACCAAGGCCACAGGGACCCCAAAATGGTATGCGACAAATTGCCACCCAAATCATGCATCCACACACCATAATAATCGTTGCATGTTTTCATGATGATAGAATGGACATTTCTGCATACATTTTAATAAAATTACTTGGAACTGCATGTGCTTGAAAGGAAGATATATGACAATATAACATTCTTTTCTGTATATTAACGGTTGGCAAGCATGGTACAGATGCGCGGATCCAGGAATTTTCATCAGGGGGGGAGGGTCCAGGTCAGTCTGACAAAAAAGCTCTGACAACGATTTTTCTAGTCCTCAGCTTATTTTACAGATGTCAAATGGTCAATTTCAAAGAAATCTATCGTTTTTTAAGGCTCCAGATGGGGTCCAATTTTTTCCAGGGGGTCCAACTTTTTCCAGGGGGTGTACAATTGCTTATTCCCTATAGAAACCCATTTAATTTGTGATTTTCCAGAGGGGTCCGGACCCCCTGCCCCCCCCCTCTGGATCCGCACTTGGTGCAGCCCTCACAGCTTCATGGTTAAAGCTACTATACATTATCTCATTTGGGCTTGGCAAACGTTAATAGACAGAAGAATGTATCATCCTTTTATTGTTATATACCTTATAATAAGTGTTTACTATAGAAACTTGAGGTGTTTCAATCGCTGACAATTGTACATTTTATTTAATAATGTGTCATATTTTGGTTGATCGTTGACCAATCACTGACCGCGGGCTTTATTTCCGATAACACATGACTGCAGAGGGCTTAATTGCCATTTCAACCTGCTCACGGATATCCTCTGCGAGTTAAGATACCGTCGCTTATGCTTTATTGAGAAATGACCAAAATATTCAATTATCATAAGATACGCTACTTTATTACATCGGATACTTGACAATCGAGAAGGCTCTGAACAATCGATGAACGTGGATCGCAAATCGCTAGAATTTACCATTTGTCGCCAGTCAGGCAAACAATCTGCAATCCAAAAAGTCTGTTTCTGACGGTATTTGATCTACGTTCGTCGATAGCATCAATGTTTTCGATTGCCACCTATCTGGTATGTGTATTGATACAATGAATACGTAACCAAAACAATCTGAAACAAGAGCTAGGAGTTATCTACATTTTTCAGTCATGTTTCTGTTGATAAAAAAGTTTGTTTCCACACGGGATAGTGAGCAATCGAAAACACTCTTAACCATTGACGAACGCGGATCAAAACTCGCTAGAAACAGTGTTTTGATTGCAAAGTGTCGCCTGTTCGATGAGTGATGGTAATAAAAAAAAAGCTATGATTCTAACTATTTATGGTCTATAATCGTCGATAGTATTGATGTTTTCGATTGCGCCTATAATGTGTGGTTTTGTTGTATGCTTCACGATGTTACAGTGTACATTTTTTTGGAAATGCTTTTGCTTGGAAGGAAAGTATTCTAGAACTTTTTTGGATACTGTAAAGCCGGCACCTCATGACTGCCTTATTAGTCTACTTTAGACATAGGTAAAATCTGAAACTGAGGCGTTATATTATTCTGCCAGCCAAGAGTAGAAGTGACGTCATGTTTTGTTTACAAAGTTATGGGACTTACCTGTCATGACAGGATAAATACACAACTGATCTATATATAGCTCAAGTGGTAACGAGGAGGATCACTAAACCACAAAGAACTTTTTTTAGGTTCGAATCTCACTGGCTGCTATTTTTTATTCATTTTTATTTATTTATTTTTTTTTTGGGGGGGGGGGGGGAGGGGGAGGGGGAGGGGGTGGAGGTCTGATTGTATTATTCTCTTCATGTCTTATTTATTTTTCTTTTTATTATTTTTTTTATCCCTTTAACGTGTATAAAGTACAAATATAAAAACTTCTGTAGCAACACAAGCTACTGTAAATTATGAAATACACGCGAATGTGAGCGTTAAAAGACATATTTGCGACGTCAAAATTTGTGACTAGGGCAAGTAAAAAACAGAGTGTTTTCTCAATTTCGCGATAATTTTATTTTCACGAAATTTTGCATGTGAGAAGGTTCGCGAAAATAAAACTTCGCGAAAACTTCCGAATTTACAGTAAGCTGAAATAATGCTGCTTGTTCCTTTTGGGCCTAGTAAAAATATGAAGAAAAAAAACAACAACCTCTAAATAGGTTCGATCCTGGTACGTCTGCGTCCACGCCGTAGACATAACCATTACACTACAGTATCTTCTAACGTGAAGAACACAAGTTAATATTTTATGGGTAGCATTGTACTAAATACTCGGCAATTGTAAACACAATATCAAGTGACTGTCACTCTTCGTTGGCACTATAGTAACTACATTCGAAAGTGTTTGTTTATTGTTTAACATTAGTATAGAGGCAAACAGTGTGGACCCAGATCAGACTGCTCTAGGTTTTGTTTGTTTGTTTGTTTTGTTGCTTTACGTCCCAAGTCAACAGCTATGGTCTTTGCGGGACGGTCAGTTCACCTAACCACACTTTTTCCTGGGCAGGCTTGAACAAGCGGTTAACCAGTAATTCGTGCACATAGTTTCGCTTGTAACTGACAACAACCCTTCTTGAATGAATCAGCGGAAGGGAGGAGAATGATCGTAGAAATCATTTCATGATCAATCTCCACGAAAGTATGGGACCGGACGAGCAGTCTGCTCTAGATCTACACTGTTTGTTTAAGAGACTTCATAATATTTCAATAGACGATAAAAACATACGATTGTGTTGTAATAAACGCTTTAAGGGTTAATAAATGTGGGTTCAGTGCATTAACGGACAGGACTATCATGAAATGCACGCAGACCTGCGCGGCTCAAGCAACTTTTAAACGCTTAACCAATGGATAGAACCTGATTTCCATTCTTGAGCAGTTGAAATAACCGAACCACGCCCAGATATGAAAATTAAAGTTGCCACCTTTACAGTACCCAAAAAGTCCTTTAATTTATTACAATGACAATATGACATTCCTTTCTGTATATTAACGTTTGTCAAGCCCTTGTGCGATAGGTGTTGCAGGCCTCACCGCTGTGTGGTTCTGGTTGCAACACATCACATTCAGGCTTGCCAAACATTAATACAAGGAAAAGAATGTTTTATCCTCTTATTGCATATTTGTAAGTTTATTCTTTAAATGACATTTAGATCTATGCATCAGGAATAAAGCTATAATTTTTAGCTTTTATCTACATAAATCCTACGTGTAAGAAAGCATCAAAGTATCAAGACATGCTATAGCCATGCTTTAATGAGAATCATAATGTAATGTGCTGGGTAACATATGCTAGGTCAAAATCTTTTTTGTCATTTTCTACGCCCATTTGTCAGTGCTTAATCAATAAAAGCTATGTCTCCGCCCAGCGATATACATAGGGCGTAGACAAACAAAAAAAATGGTTGAAAGGGGAGACAACACTTATTATAGTCTTTATTTTTTTCAGGATTTTTCAGAAAAGTCACCAAAACAAAAAAACGAGCACGGTGACACATATTTTTTTATTCAATCATTAGATTCTTCACGAAAATATCTTTGTAAAAATATGTTTTTGTTGTTCCAGTTACATTCTCTGATATGTTTATTTTGAATATTAATGTTTTTTTGGCATTTATTCGTTTGACTTAATTAGGATTTTGCTTAATAAATTGTGTAAATACATGTTATTTCACTATTTTTTGTTTTTATTTATATCTCTGGTGTGAGTAGTATTTGTTCTGAAAAAAACTTTATTGCGTTTCTTGTTAATTTGTTAACAAAATCTGTGTTTGTTTATTTCAAAAACCTGCGATTTTGCAGTTTTTGACATCAAATAACTTTTTAAAAAGATCGGTGAGGTATTGTTTTTTTGTCTTAGATTATAAGTATAAGTCTATATTATAATATATTAAAAGATAAAACACTTTTGGACATATGCCGGTGAGTCCGGTACTACCTTAAATTGAAAAAACAGACTAACTATATAAGTGATTTTCTGCATCCAAACGAGCACAGTGTTTAAAGTCTTATCAATTACACTGAACATTTATCGACAAGAGGCATAGAATGTCATTCTCGACAAGCCCTTATCTGGAAGGACTTTTTACAATAAAGATAAGTTTTGTTTTCTTCCAAGCAGTCATTTAACATGTATATACATATGCTTTATTGCAAATATGTTGAATTTGGCAGAAAACAATACAAATTATTTATATTAAATTCATGCTATGGAAAAATAGCAACATTTTAGTGCCATTTTATTCCATTGTGTCAAACGCTCTTGCTATTTGTGCTCACAAATAGTTCCCTTATCTTTAGAACACGCTATAAGAGAAGCAATAACTTCTCTTTCATTAACATTTAAATCCTGCAAACAAGTATATATGATTAAAGTCATAGTTTACAGGTTTATATATGAAATTGCATGTTTTACAGTTAATTTAGACTTCCACTGCAATTTTAATCTGATGAGCAAACCAATGGTCGTGCAATTTTAATCTGACTAGTACAGGTAAAGGGTATATAGGTAAATTGCTCTGTGTATATCATAAGGGTCGTGCAAGATTATAGTGCAGACCAAGGGTCCTGTAAGACTCACATAGTGACTATAGTGCAGACCCAAGGGTCGTGCAATATAGTGCAGACCCAAGGGTCATGCTATTTTAATCTAACGAGTTAACGAGTTTTCTTTGTGACTTTCCCTGCCAATTTCAAAAAATGTATAAGTAATCAAATATACCATGCAGTTCAGGAATTATGAGCATTTTCACTAACTGACCACAACCGGTCGATATGATGTTCAGCAAATCTCGTCAATCAAAAATGGCTGTTACACATGCCAGTGGTTAGATAATGTTGGTCGGATGGACAGACAGACAGACTCAAATTGTGATTAAAGTGCAGACCCAAGGGTCGTGCAATACCGCTTGAAGCTCTTATTTATATATTTCATTTTCATGATGAAGACAAGGACTCGGGCACTGGTCAGTACTAACGACCTCTAGTGGTAGTTACGGGGACCCGTGTTGTAGTACTACCCACAGGTGGCAATTACTAGGGCTCTGAGCAGTAGTAGTGAATCTGGTGGCAGGTATTAGAATTGTGGGTACAAATCTAGTATTGCAAGTGTATTTCACAAGAGGTCAGTATTCTACCCTGAGTCACAGTTCCTGCCACACGAGGATAGTACTTATATCATCCTGAGTTACAGTACACTGTAGTTGTCACTTTAAGGGATAAAAATTTTGAGCAATAATACTGGTACCACTCATTATGACTCTCTCCAGGGGTCATTCTGGTCAGATCAAAAGAACAGTCATAATGAGGTGATTATGACTTCCTTACTGGGGCAATAAAGTGGTCCCATAAAGGGATTAGGTAATTTATGATAAAATATTGATCATTATCTTAGTGAATGAAATTGAGTTGTATACAGGTAAGTCCCCTCTTGAGGCCCCATCAATTTTGTGAGATACTGAAACTGTCCCTTATCAGTTAATCCTTTAATGATCTCTATTGGACAGTGATCTATGTCTTTAAGGTCTATTAAGAGCCTCAGTATCTGTCACTAGATGTTTCCACAGCTGAATCTCAGTACCTGTCACAAGTGGCGAGTAATAACATCCTGAGTACCAGTATCTGTCATTATAACACCTTACCAACTTTAGCACGAAATATCTCATGATGTGCAAGGTCTACACTGATGTATGTAGTATAAAATAGTTATACCATGTTGTCCACCTGTACGTAAGATAATCCACTCGCAAAAGCTCGTAGATTATCTACACGTACAGGCGGACAACCCATTGTATAACTATTACATTTTTGCAACCTTACTTACTTAGCGATTGACGTGTCTGCTCAAAAAGTAAGTGAGTTTGACCAGGAAATGTCACAATCACATACTACAGGCCAAGTGAGTACTAACAGTATGAGTACTGGCGTTAGCACAGAGTTCAAGTTATTGTCTCTACAGCAGAAAATTTATGACTGGAGTACCAGTACCTGTCATAAGCGGTACATAAATTTGCCAATAGTTCCAGTTACTGTCATCTGAGTCAAAGTACCTTTCACTTGAGGTCACTATATTTCCAGTAAGAGTCACTAGATATCAGTACTCTCCATCAGTCTCAGTACCTGTCACAAGTGGTCAGCCCTAGCCTGGCCTCTAGGCGTTAAAATGAAAATATCTACAAAAGGGGAAATCTATAAAATCTAAGACGCACACCTTATGGCTAGTCTACTCTGTTGTCTCAATTTTAACATAATTTTAAGCCAAGGTGTGCAAAAGGTAGACCCGCTATCAAAAGGGCCAAACAGTTTCTAACTTTACAGGAAAAAATCAAACTATTATTAATCAGACTAGAAGCTAGTCTATACTGAGCGAAACTTCCAAACCGCCACTCGATATTTTCTCATATATCTTAAGATATATGAAACATACATGGCTACAATTTACACTCAATATGGAAAAATCAATTACACAGAACCTGTCAAAATTTTATTTTCAAAAATTGAAATTAACATGCTCAATTGATAGACTGTGTAAAGGCACCATCGCTTTTCATTTTCACACAAACGCTAAATTTTGAACTCATCGCTTAAAACCGAGTATTCCAGGGACCTAAAGTGAAAATCACTATCTTTATGGTGTTATAAATGATCATTATTGAACATTTTATGAAGTAGGAATTTTCAGGTAATCCACAATGTTCCTATGGAAGCCCATATGACATAAAACAACCCAAGTATGTTTTATGGAGATGACATGTTTTTGTCCACAATACATGTATTAATGATACTTTCTGGTGCTGTAAATGGACATTATTGAACACTATCGTGTTTATTTTGTAATAAAGTAGCAATTTTCACGCAATTCAGTGCTCCTATGGAGGCCCATATGGCATAAAAGAATACAGAAGTGCGTTTATAGTGATGAAATGTTTTGTATACAATATTATCGAAACATCCGACACCCATTAACCGTGTACTGCACATCAATCTCGACACTTCCAACATTCCAATGCAGCATTTGTGCATCACCAAACCAAAGTATGGTGGACTATACAGGACATTTTATAACATACGTAATACTCATACGAGTGCAAAAATAAAAAAAAATGACCGACAGGTTGTGGTGTAAACTTTCGGCTCTATCAAAACATGTCAAACTTTATTATAAATTATGAATCAGTCTCAACGAGGCCCCGCTTTCAATTGAACCCACAGCCCGACCCCTCTACTTAACACTCATACAACCCAAACGTTGGCATTTTGTGATAAAATAAATAAAGTTGTCGGATAGTTGTCAATGAAAATACGAGTATACACAAGGCGAAAAACATTTAGCATCGTGTGCCACGTGCAAAACCGGTATAAGTGCTCTATCGTTACGCATAAATGAATATTCTTATTGAATCAAACTTTGTTATGTTCAATCGACGGATACATGTGCCCAAATATACTGTGTCAAATATCACTTCAAACAGTTAAATAATAAATGAGCTATATTGAAAAAATGTTTTTTGTAACTGGCGGTTTAGAAGTTTCGTTCAGTATATGTCAGCACTCATACCCTGAGTACCAGCACATGACACTAGCGGTCAGTACTACTGCCCAGAGTTCCTTTCGTTGTCACTAGGTGGTTCATACTACTACTATAAGTCCCAGTACCTGTCACTAGATGTCAGTTTATTACCCTGAGATACTGTAATAGCCGGTACTAATACCCTGATTACCATTAGAGGTCGCAACTACTGTCTAGAGCTCCAGTACTTAGTTGTCAGTACACTATCCCGTAACTCAGTGCCTGTCACTAGATGTCAGAACACTTTTCAGAGCCCTAGTACCTGTCACAAGTGGTCAGCACTACTGTCCAGACTTCCAGTAGCTACTATTAGAGCCTGAGTCGCAGTACCTGTCACTGGATGAAAATACACTGTCCTGGATCTCAGTACCTGTCAGTAGACCAGGAAATTCCACAATCACACACTACAGACCAACCCACGGCACTGTGAAGACGAGGCTAAGAACATAAACCCTTCATGGGATCTCATATCATAATCACCTCCTTAAAAATTGCCTTTGATCTGCCTGCCATTGCCCCTAGTGAGTTGCACCACTTTCGCTGAGTCTCAGTACATGTCACTAGATGTCATTACACTATCCTAGATATCAGTACATGTTACATGTGGTCAGTACTTTTAGCCTGCGTTCCTATACCATCAACTAGCAGTCAATATTGATGTCCAGAGTTGCAGTTACTGTCACTAGAGGTCAATACGCTACCCTGAAGCCCAGTACCTGTCACAATTGGTCACAATTGGTCAGTACTAACAGACTAAGTACCAGTAATTTCCTCAGAGTTCAAAACTACCGCTCAGAGTTCTGGTACATTTAACTGTCACTAGAGGTAAGTAAACTACCCAGAGCACTATAACTTGTCACAAGATGACAGTGCTAATAACTCTAGTACCAATGCCTGTCTTTAGGCTCAAAACTACTGCTCAGAGTTCTGTAACTGTCACTAGAGGCCTGCACTGCTACCCTAAATCAAAGTACCCGTCGCTAGAGGTTGAAACTACTAGTACTATGCTGATTCCCAATGCTTCTAACTAGAAGTCAGTACTAGAGTCCCAAAACCTGACACTAGAGGTCAGTATAATACCCTGAATCCTAGTACCTGTCATGAATTGTCACTTTTTCTAGAGTCACAGTAACTGTTATGAGATGTCAGTACTATGGTACTGAGTTCCCCCGTCCCTGTCACTAGAGGTAAGTTCTACTGCCTTGGGTTCAGTAAATGTCACTAGAGGTCAGTAGTGCTACCCAGAGTCCCAGTATATGTCACTATAGGCCAGTACTTATACACTGAATTACAGTTACTGTCACAATACGTCAGTACTACTACTATTAGTCGTAGTATTCGCAAGTAGAGGACAGTACTATTAAGCTAAGTTCCAGTACTTGCCACTTGAGGTCAGTACGCTACCCTGAGCTCCAGTACCTGTCACTAGAGTTCGGTGAAATGCTATGAATCCCAGTACATGTTTTTTATACTAGAGATCATTTCTACTATCCTGAGTTCCAGTACCTATCACTGGATATCTGTACTGCTACTCCAAGTTAGAAAGAGGGCAAAGATCAGGAATCGATACAATCAAGTACCACACCTGACCCAGGATACCAATGGGAAAGTGACAACTTCACAATTAGATATCACAAACCAGAGCCAAGAAGTCAGCCTTTTTCCATCAGGTGACCACAAGACATCAATAAACAGACGCGCGCGAAAGCATAACAAAAACATGACAGAATTAACATAATTGATCCACAAATGAAGCACCGCCTTGGAAGGATCAGTTAATATATTTTACAAGAGGGCTAAAACCTGTTTCAAGGTGTGCCAAACTCACCCTTAGTTCAGATGTGGGTCAATACACATAGATGATTGGTTTGCATGAAAGATCCCTAACTTACGTATCAATGCATCGTCTCCTAGAACATATGAATCAAGATATAAAAAGGAGATAAAGTGAAGATAAATACTCGGCAGTAAATAAAACTGAATACCAGAGCATAGGAAATCCAACAGGTAAACCCCGGTGGGCCTGATAATGCCCAAAGCATCAGGCCCCTACCATCTCATCAATAGATGATTGTCACTTATATCAGTACTACCGTCCATAGTCCCAAGCCCCAGTCACAAGAGGTCGGTATTTCTACTGTAAATCATAGAATGTTGTTTCCTGTAGCTTGTATACATGCTTCTTTTTCAGAATGCTTTGAAAAATCGTGTATTAAGCATGACCATCCTAGAACAGTCGTCATAGTGATCTGAACATTTAAGACCATTAAGTGACCTCCAAAGTAAATCAATTTACTTAATATAAGTAGCAAACGGCCAAGGCTTTCTATCATCATTCTTTACGTTCGTGATTTGGTTTTAAACCTATCATTTATAGTAAACGTTGGAAAAAACCCAAAAAGACTCAAACCCCAGGCCACTATTCTCTTCAAATATTTGATATTTCTTCAAATAAAATTCAATGTTAAAAATAGCTGACCAATACCCGTTTCACTGGAAGATTTGTCTTTCTATATTTTTATGCAGTTGAAATCCTAATATGTTTCCTTAATTGTTTAAGCTGATAATATGTCTGTTGCTTCTTGGGCATCAGATGCTGGCACCCAGTTTTAATCTTTCATGATGGATATGCATGCAGAGTAGATCACATGGAATGATAGGGCGGAATTCTGCTTCTTCTGCACACAATTGTATGTCATCTGATGAAGCTTGACAAAATGGTGATCTTCACTGTTCCATAGCTTGGGTACAATGTGCATTGCGTTGGGTGCACATATGGTACTGACTGAAATAAAAAATGGAATAATATGAAAACTGCAAATACCAGTGATGAGTTCATACTTGACAGTTCAGACGTTATACATACCATTTCATAGATATTTTAAGTGTATGTGTGTGTGTGTGTGTGTGTGTGTGTGTGTGTGTGTGTGTGTGTGTGAGAGAGAGAGAGAGAGAGAGAGAGAGAGAGAGAGAGAGAAAGAGAGAGTGACACTACATTTCAAGGTCTCAGTTCATATGAGCACTCATATTTCACACCTCATACTTTTTTAAACTAAACGTTATTTAATGTATGGAAGATAACAGAGTGACATTTCAAAGTTCACAGTTCATACTTTATAGTTTACACTTCACTGTTCACAGTTCACATTTTATACTTCACACTTCATAGTTCTGACTTCACATGTCAGGCTTCATACTTCACACTTTATCAATGTACCATAGCAAAAACACGTAACATGTTAATCAGTAATACGTCACAGTCAGGTGTTTAAAGATTGGAGACTGTGAGGTGTGAAGCGTGAAGTGTAGAGCCTGAACTATGAATTATGAACAATGAAGTGTGAAGTATGATGTCCGAACTATGAAGTGAGAAGTATGACGTCTGAAGAGTAATGTTTGAAGGGTAAACTTTGAAGCATGAAGTGAGAAGCGTTAAGTATGAACGAACCATGGAGTATGAACGGTGAATTGTCACTTTCCGTTGTCTCCCATTAATTCAATTAAGTTTTGTTTCAAAGTGTGAAGTATGAAGTCACCACTGGTCTTTCATACCAGCGGTTCATCTCCTTGGTCTGTAAGCCTTTTCCGAATCATATCTCAAGTACCATTCGTAATTATAGCATGCATCTGCATAGTAGACTGGTTCTCTCCCTTTAATAGCGTGTCAGCATATTAAGACAGGTAACTACTAGCCGCCATTGCGCCTACGTATAGCATACACACTGACGTCATGAGTGACGTGTATTGGAAATTACCCTTGACATAAAATGCATTTTTAAACAAGCCGTTTTATTAAGTTTATTTTGTTCTGAGAGATTATATATTTTTTTCTTTTACATTAGTTTCAAATTATACCAACTGAAAAAAATCTGAAGTTTGTGTTGAAAATTCTTTTCTGGAGCATGCGCAGTCGCATCTCTAACAAGAAATGTGCCTCAGTTTTTGAAATATCTCTCTTGGTCTCAGGTTTACCGTTTGGAAGTACGTCATGAAACATCACAGGTGGCTGCAACACATGGAGGTGCAGATTGCGATTGATCTTTAGAGACTCTAACTCTTGTGGTTTCACTTTTGGAAGACAGGCACATTATGAAACGTCATCATAAATATGACATAGTGTATGATAATGGATGACGTCATTAGTGCAAAATTATTTTAAGCTTTAAAATTGTATACAAAAAATATCATCTACATATCTTTTCACTGTAGCCAAACAAGTTTTTTTAATTAATTCTGGGACTGGAACTTTTTCAAAATGGTTCTTAATGAAAAAGTATTTTTCAGACATAACACTACCGGCGTTATGACGTCAATTTCAAGGCAAATGACGTCACCTTTTGGCTGGGCTATCGTTAGTTTGCACATTACGCCAATCCTTAGCCCTGCACACTTGAAAGACTTTATTAAAAGGCTGACGTCTTTAGTTTCATTCGTTAAAATGTTCTTCTAAGCCATTTTCTAGGTATAAACTATGGTGAAAACCAAATGTTATTCGAAACTGCCAAATCGGACAAGAAACGACCAGAAAGTTAAGTCTGCTTTCTTTAATTCTCCTGAGTATAAAATGCATAAAATTAAGAGATTTTTTTCGGTAAATACCAAACGTGAGGTGAAAATATCAGCAGATACACTCGTGCTACGCACTCATGATAATATTGATTTTTCACCGCACTTGACGAAATATATTTAGCATTCATCACAAACAGTAAATAAACTCTATATATTTGTGATATGTAAACCTTACCTAAATTAATGATTCGAAACAGAGCAATACAAGATCCATGTACAAAATGTCTCCAGAGAAACTCCCGATGTCTACTCTAGTACAGTAGGTGCTTAAACAATTCAGTCAAAAATTGCATGTGTTCCTTTCGTAAATATCCCCACCAGCTCTCAGTATTTGCTTACTTGTACTTACACCATATATGTATGGTCTGTCATCATCAGGATCGATGCGCCTTAGCAATGTTTGAAATACTGCTACATTTACATAAAAGTAAGGAAGAGGACAAAGATCAGGAATCGATACAATCAAGTACCATACCTGACCCAGGATATCAATGGGAAAGTAACAAACTCACTATTAGACATCACAAACGAGAGCCAAGAGGTCAGCCCTTTCCCAGCAGGTGACCACATGCCATCAAAAAACAGACGCGCACGAAAGCATAACAAACACTTGTAAGACAAAGATCCACAAAAGAAGTACCGCCTTCGAACTGCCATGTCCGTTTTCTGTTCCGTAGTCTGTCCTTATTTTTAGAGGGCACCCACCATTATCTTTAACATCTAAAAAGTAGCCGCCAATGATTTTTGGGTCATTGTTGGTCTGATAAACATTTAACCATATAATTTTGCGAGAAAATCCACATATGCACTCATTGATACACAAACCGTCTATATGCCATATGAACTTTGGTCTGCATGCATGGTGAACACATCTTCTCATTAATTTTGCCTCACAAATCTCGAAACTACCCTGGCTGGATCCAAATACTGTAGGGTCATTACCGGTACCTTCGGACACCTTCACGGTTCCCAGCTTATAGCCGTTTTTTGGTTAATCTTACACTATGGAAAACTACTTGGCTGAATAGAGCAATGTCTCATGTAACAGTTTACACTAAGCCGGGGTCCAGAATATAATTATTTACTATAAATGCAGACCAATAGTAATGTTCCGTCGGGTGTATGGTATCTTCGGACAGGGTCTGGTACCTTCGGACACCCATGATGGTACGATCGGACAATAGCATTATCTGCCCCAAACAATAGTTAGTATGAATTACAACGAGTGCTACACTTACATTAAGCCTTTGTGTGCTTGAGAAAACGAGTCTGAATGTTGCAATAAACAAATTTTACCTCGGACCCAGTATAAACGGTGTTAATTGGGTCCGAGATTTTACTAACAAACTTTGTGTCAAGTAAACTTTACAGCGACTCGCCCGATTTTTTTTTCAACTTTAGCTAGTACCGTCATCATAATGTGTCCTCTCTTGACCGTTTTAGAACGAGAGATAAAGTTTGTTTGTATATGCATAACTTCATTTTCTTCATGTATAGTTAGTTCCTGGCCGTACTTGTGTTTCCATGGCTAATGCCTCACGTGATATGCTTGTTGAATTTTAATATTTCAAGCGGGGTAGGGTGCATGTTAATTGATTTTGGTCAATTTTGATACCAATGCTTGAACAAACAACTGCAGAAATTCATTACAGTTACCATCACTGTTCTTGGGTTGTAAAAATGACCACTATTGAAAGTCCTATACATTTCCAAAATATGGCCATCACAGGTTATAAATGAGGCCAAAATTTTATATAATATGTAACACATACCTTTTAATTAATCAAATGCCACGTTTTATCATTTTAACAATTATAAAATCCTTCCTCGAGCCTTTAGGATGTTTGGAACAAATTGCCGACATTTACATTCTAATTGAGCCAGTACACAAGATTTTGTTACTCGACCAACGGAGGCTCGGACAAGCCTGCGCTAGCTAATATGCAGACTCGCCAGAGACTCTTGATCAGTTTCGGCTCATATAAATAAAGCATATTGGTGAAGATGGAAAACTCAGATCAAAATTTAGACCTCTTGCCCAAAGGTTATAAAACTTACTTCGTACTCAACTCAACTGAGCACGAAATTTCACCTGCTCATAAAAACTAAACTACCGACAAATAAAGACGGTCATTGCTTTAAGTCTCTAAGCTGTTGTATATATAATGCTAATAAATGTTAAAAATGCCAACAAGTGTTGGCATTTTAACGATTGTTGGCATTTTAACATTTGTGAGCTGGCTAAGTTTCATGCTCAGCTGGGTTGGGTATGAACAAGTTTTATAACCTCGGGCCTTAGTCCCGTATGGACGATTATAAAAGACGTTTACGCATATAAATATACGACGATAAGGCTTACAAAAATCACGTGTGCTGGCCCAAATTATGAGACTATTCGCACACTTTCCTATAGTTTCATATCAACCTTGGACCCTTCTGGGCCAGAGCATCAACACATATACAGCTCACTTAGGGAAACTGAACAGGTCAGTCGTTGCTATCCTGCGCGGATCGAGAGGGGGAGTAGGGGGTCCGGGCCTCCTGGAGAATCACTTACAATGGTGAGGACTAAAAATGAAGCGCTGTTTTCTGAAAGTCGGGCCTGGACCCCCCCCCCCCCCAGAAAATTCCTGGATCCGCGCATGGCTTTGCACTCGATACTTATAACCACGGTCCAATATAGAGTCTGTGATATTCCTGTTAAAGGGCTGTTGGCTTCGAGTGTGCGGATGCGCCCGCTGACCTGTCACCTGAGTCATCACTTTGCATACATGAAATATCATTCTTAGGCTAATTTTTATAAAAGGTTTCAGCTGCTGTTCGGTGAAAAAGGAGAGGGGACTAAGCGCTGCAAAGTTTAATTATGACAACCTTATAATATCAGCCGATCCTCAGGATGACCCTAGAAACCATATGCATTTGGGTAAATGAGCATTTTTATTAATGTTTCTTGTTATGAAACACTGACGAATTTGGTATACAGCTCCAGCATACATTAAGAGAAAATAACATCTGGTCACCTTTATACACTGGTGCAGCACTCTCGAGGGAACAAAAATATGTGTCCGATTGTACCGGTATGTGATTTGCCAATAGTCTGGTATCTTCGGACAGCTAATTTTCGTCTCATAATTGCCATTTGACTCAAATATAAACTGAAAACTATATATTTTAGTTTACATAAATATATCTAAGACACAACGGATACATAGATAATCGGTATGCAGTTATTTTATTTTGGTTTAAGCATTGTTTTAATATGCACCCCCCTGGTGCCTCTAGGAATTGGTTTGGTTTATTTTCGCGCCAAAATGGTTGCTGTTTACGTATTGGATTTTTGTCCAATCAAATAAAGTCTTATATACATGCTACAAAAGATATACAGCTAGTTGCAAACAGGTATTTTATTGGTTATTTTGGACAATTAGCGCCTGATTGATGTCACTGAAGCGCATTTGTGTCAGGAAAGAAGAGCTGAAGTGTCCGAAGATACCCCACTGTCCGAAGATACCGGTAATGACCCTAGTATCAATCTAGAATATTTCATTTTGATGTTGATTCCATATATTCATTACAACGTTACCACGTCATGCGATGCCATGAAGTGCCTGATCCAGAAAGCTGTCATTGTATGAAATTAACAGCTGCGTGTACGCAGTGATAGTTTCTTCTTTGAAGTTGAAGATGTCTTAATCCTAAACAAATCGAATGTTCGTGTTTCAATACATACTGTATATCTCTGTAACATAATCCTTTATTAAAGTATTTAGTTATCCAATAAACCACAGTCTCGGAATGCATGGCGTCCACCATAAAGCCATTAAAAGTATAAGCTTACCTGATTGGCGGATTATGTCGTGGGAACGAGATATTATGTCGTGGGAACGAGATAATTATGTCGTGGGAACGAGATATTATATCGTGGGACAAGATAATTATGTCGTGGGCACGAGATCTTATGTCGTGGGCACGAGATCTTATATCGTGGGCACGAGATCTTATATCGTGGGAACGAGATAATTATGTCGTGGGAACGAGATAAATATTTTTTTTACATGTCCCCTCAGTGCTGCCGTAAATATCAGTTGAGTTGGGCAAGAAAAAAATTCAATATCCTCGAGGCCAATCGAGCGTAATCTCATATTCGCGGACATTCCAAGCACGTTGCGGTGTCCTATCCTGTCCTACCCAGTCTCTGTTGACTTATCTTTACAATAACCGGTACCCTAGCTGTTATCATCACAGGCGTGAGCTACCTCTACAGATTCGCCGGTCATACTAAACACCGCAATGTACCGGCAAGACGGGAGTTTTTGTCTAAACAAGCGTTTGATGACTTCGAACAAGAAATTATGAGAAATATATTTCGAAATCAATTATTTGTTATTTGTTTGTGAAGATTATCAGTTACAGCCTGATTACAAAATCCATATGACATAAAGTAACGATAGACGCCTACTTTTTGATAGAGAAACGGATGTGTTTTTACAATTACAGAATACTGTACCCTTAATTGATAAAAGAAGAAATTTCGGACAACACTAGTAATCGTCAATTCTGTATTTAACCCAAAGGAAAAGAGATCTAAAGAGTAGCTATCAAAGTCAGAAAAGACAAGTAAAGTACCTCTAACCAAATAATTTTGTTAATTTTTAAATAGGTTGATCTAATACTCGAGCAAAAACAGGCTTTCAAGCGGGCCCTACTTTTCCTACTTTTTTGATTTGCTCCTACTTTTCCCTACTTTTTCATAAAAAATGCCCTGCTATCCCTCCTTCTTGGGTCCGTGTATTCACCGGATCGGGCCCAAAATTGACCTTTTCCTTTGCTTAACTGAAATTTTTTTCTTTACAAGAAGGATGTATATAAAAGAATAATGTATTTAGTGCAATTTGCATGCATTTTAATATTGATAATAACGGCAAAAAATATACTCAACGGGCCCTTTTTAAAATGGTCAGCTATCAATTCACACCTGTTGTGTATTACAAAAAATGACATCAGTGCTTGCACTAGTGGACGTTTTGGGCGTTTTTACGTCTGAAATTGGCTTCTGTACGCCGAAAATCCGAAGATCAGACGTAGTCTGGCTTCCCCATAAAATCTTGTACGCCCGTCGGCAATAGCCGTGACGTATATACCAGTATTGAGAATTTGGCCGTTTGATCTCGCCGCCAACTTCAGAAAGTCCCTCCATGTCAAAAGGCTTAAGCTGATGGCATGTGAGGTGTTCAAAATAGTAAATAAACTATCACCTGAATATATCCAAGACATGATAAGCATTAAGACCTCCACTTATAATTTCAGAGGTGAGAGAAAGGCTGAGATTCCCAGAGTAAACACCACAAGGTATGGTCTGAGATCATTCAGGTCCGAGGCTCCCCGGATCTGGAACAGTCTTCCAAATAACATGCGGGTGGCAGAGTCATACCCGCAGTTCCAAGGGCTGCTCCGGAGATGGGATGGTCTTGGATGTGGATGCCCTCTGTGTTGTGCCTAGTTTTATTTATTTTTATTTTTTGCTTTCTGCTTTAGATTTGCTTTGCTTTGCTTCGCTTTGCTGTTATTTGCTTTTTGCTTTTTACGATAAATGTTATCTGAGTCAGTGCATGGGATTTCCGACGGTGGGGTATGTGCGACCAGCAAAGCCTTAGATCAGCCTGCGCATGCGCGCAGTCTAATCGGGGCCTTTGCTTGTCGCTTGAGTGTTATGTGACTGTTGGGCTGCTGCCTGGATGTCGTTTGGGTTCTGTGCCTGGGGGGGGGCGGGCTGGTCTGGGTCTGCGTGTGTCGGGATGCCACATTGTTGGAGGTCACATGCCACAGCTCTAGATTCTATTAACCCAACCTTTTGTACATTTGTGCCTTAGAAATTTTCGCTGGCAAGACTTCCTCATTGAGTAAAGTCTTGCTTTTATTTTTGGCCTTTTCGTTTTAGGGCCCCTACATGTCAACAGGATGTGATTACTTTGCAACTTAGACTCTGCTGCACTGTTTTCTTCCCTTGATTCTTTAAGGGAAGAATTTTTATTTTTACCCTTTGAGTGCTACTTACTTTTAGAGCCACTTGCTTGTACTCTAGTATACTAGTCTCTTAGTCCCCTATTTAACCTTTTTATAGAGATATAACTTTTAAATAATTTTGTTTTTTGTTTTTTTAACCCAAAGTTTATTTTTCAGTCTTACAATGTATATATATGTTTATAATATTACTTTGCATGCTCTGTGATATATTCTATGTTTGTTTTCTTTAAATTTGTTTGTCGAAGTAAAAGCCCTACAGGGCTTATGTTACTTGTTATATGTATATTCGACGTAAAATAAATCTTCTATGTCTATGTCTATGTCTATGTCTATGTCTATGTCTAAAGTCAAGTGTGTGTAACGGTAGTAGCACTTGATAAAGAATTCATTCAGTAATTGACCAATGGGCGCTCAGGACAACATCAGACCGCCCACTGCCTGCTGTGCAGATTTAGTTGACAGGTGTTAAATAATTATTGCAACGACCACATGAGTAATATGTTATAAAAATAGATCTGAGTCGAGAAACCCTTTCGTTTTTTTTCTTTCAAAAATTTTGTTGCAATACCTTCCAAATATTATTCCAATATCTGTTTAATTTTTGTTTGAAAAACGAGAAAACAATGTTTTTATACAAAATTTTACATTTCTGCAGTAGACATGATGTTTTTCTATCGGAATCAAATGCAAAAATCTTAGAAAAATTAGAAACTATCAATCTCCGTACTTACCCCACCCACTAGAACCGCATTACGAAGAAAATGCATTTAGGAACCTGAGTTTTAAATATCATAACCAAGATAACTTTAAGCAATAAAGGCAAGGTCTTTTAACATCATAAAGAGCTACCAGATTTAGCTTAAATATTTTTGTGAGTTATTAAAATTTGCAGATTTTTTAAACAAGTTGAGCTTTTAAAAGAACTATGCAAAAGCCATTAGGCATTGAGACTAAGCAGGTATTTTGAGTTGTATTAAAATAAATTCTATCCATATTACAGCGCAAGAAAAATTTCTTTAGATCATAAGGGAAATCTTGCCATACATGCCTGTTCTTTCTGTTTTACCCAACACTTTTTACAGGACCCCCCCCCCACTTCCAAAAAAAAAAAAAAAAAAAAAAAAAACAGCCTGAAAAAAAAACTTGTGGACATGAAACAAGCATTGCAAACAACATTATGTTTAAAAATAAAAGGGTAGCATTTTTGGCACTGCACGGCGCGCACACAATTTGACTTCCACAAATTAGGCCTGTGACTTCCAAATCTCAAAGGGTGGAAGTCATGACTTCCTGTTTCAAAAAGTTAGTGCAAGCACTGTGACATGCGCAGGTCTATCCTTTTTTCAGTATAAAGACACCAATTTACGTCAAATTAAAACAAGCCATATTTGTTTACTTGATACCACAGAATCATTAAGCCCTTTCGGCTTGTCTTCTGGCCCTAAAATGTTCATGCATTTATAGACAGGTCTCTACTTCCGGTGGATAAATAACTTTATCACAACTTAATGTTTGAAAATTTTAATGGCTGTATAGCTCATTCTGACTAAATCAAGTCCATCCATATATGTTCATTGATATTTATGTCCTTAGAACCTTTCACTCCTGAGCACTCAATACTTTATACTGAACCAGCACTAATATGACTAGAAGTGGAGAATTCAACACTTTGGGGAGACTAAAACATTAGATTTGTAAATCCACTTTATATCAAACTCAAGTCGTATTCTGGAGTACCCAAAATAAAAAGAATCTTCCATCTCCATCAATAGACATACATGATCAGGCTTGTGTAATTTCCATTTCTTTAACTGCTTCAAAAAATATTCACAACTGGTGAAAACTACCAAAAAAGTATGTAAACAGGCACAACGGTGCAACATATATACAACTCTATATACATCTGATATCATTGTCAAAGCATTATGTACCACCCGCAGGTGGCCCAGCTACACTCTGGGCACCAGCGATTGAAGACACAACTTTCTCAGGAACTTTTATAATACGGCCCCGACTAATTTTCAGATTTGATTCATACAATTCATTTGTTCTGTAATGTCGCTCTTCACGAAATTTAAAAGCTTCAGCTCTTTGGCATTTAGTAAGGTCTGGTGTGAAATATATATTGCTAAACATTTCATCATTAGTCTCTCTAAGTGACATACTGGCTTTCAATAACTCTCACTTAACTTGAAAACTTCGCACTGAAAATCTTAACGGTTTGCATTTGTAAGATTGGTTCATACTCTCACTACGCTTTCCCAAACGCACAGGTTTCATAATGTCATCTTCTCCCAGGGAATAATTCAATTTAGTGTCTAACAGATTGACCAAAAAATCTTTATCTTCATTTTGACGTACGCTCCTTAACATCAGATCTCTTACTTTCTGGAATGTTAAAGCACATGACATTTAATTTTCTACTTTCTATTTCCTTCTCCACTGCTATTTCTTCCTTGATCATTTTTTTAACATTATCGGATGTCACAACTTTTTTCTCAATTTTCTGAACTCTCTTGACGTGCTTCAATATTACCAATCCTTACCAATAATTTCCGAACTCCAGGAACAGTCTGACAACTCTCACAAAACCACGAAATGCCTTGATTGGCACTAATAGCATCAAATATTACTTTGTCAATTTTGGTGCAAGATCTACAGAAATGAGCTTCACATAAGCTGCATTTGACTGATAAACCTTTATTTATTGCCTGCTCACACTTTTTACACGGAATAACAGGAGCATGATTGAAAAGACTAGCATGTGCTTCAAGCTCTACTGCTTTCTGTACGGAGTTGTTTATTTGATTAGGTTTCCTCTGTTTGGAAGTTGTAGATTTTGGTGTTTCTTTTCCCTTTTGAGAAGCTGTCACCAGGCGCGAAAAGGGGGGGGGGGTCTAGGGGTTTTGAGTTATAGCCCCTTGTATCTGTCTGGAGATGAGACTTGGTTAACGCACTCGCTTGACTAAATTTGGGGAATTAACTCAAGATAGGCAGCACCCAGAACTCACTCCAGAAAACTTATAATAAGATGGTTTGGATTTCTCTCCCCTTTCGGTACCCTGTGACGCAGTTCTTAAGTACAAATTGAAATAACACTCTGAGACGATTTGAATTTTCTATAATTTTAATAAATGTCAAAATGTTCCTAAAACGCGATGGATGCAGACTGTTGAATTCACTGTTCTTAAAGTTCTAAATTACCACTGATATTCATTCACTATTTTTAAAGTTCTAAATTACCACTGATATTCCCTATTCACTGTTCTTATCAAGTTCTAGAATTTCACTGTTCCTAAATCAAAATGTTCTGAATTTGTATTCATTAACACGCCCAGCCACAAACAATAAAATATTTCACTTTAATTCCCCTTAACCTCAATTGTCGCCAGCAATATAATTTTTCCAAAGTATGAGTCAATTTAGCTAACCAAATTGTAGATTCCACCAATATTAAACTCTAAAATGCCTTGCTTCATTTATTTTTAAGTTCTAGGTCCGAAGTTCATAGTCTATAAATTTGGCACATCACTTTTCCAAAACTGTCCTATAGGCTAAACAAAGATTTATAAGACCTAAACACAGAAAACCACTAAATAAACGGTCTATGCAAAGTCTACAATGTTAACATCCTATTATTCAGTTTCGCAGAAAGATCTAGACTGATCTGCTCCCAGGCTGAAAGAGTATGGCTGTACTGTACAAAGGTTGCTGTAGGTAAGGCCCCTAAGCTTCATAGGAAATGGGTAGGTCCGTATTACATTACGCAGTTAGGTCCCCATCACACTTTCAAAGTCAGAAACTGTGCTACGAACAAAGAGGTAAAATCTTTGGTAAATGGAGTAAGACTGAAGCCATATTATGACCCTGAGAATAGGCCAACAAATCCCCCAGTAGGTATGGAAGATATCGATGAAGAGCTAGATGCTGAAGAGTTAGTTAATGAGAACTTAGATGTTGGTAGAAACATAGATCATGAACAGGCTGAACCAATTCAGGCCCGAGCAGAGGCAAACACAGGTCGAAATATAGTAAGAAATCAGGTCCGGCAGGAAGCCAATACAGATCAGAATATTCAAAGAGACAATCAGGTCCAAGAAGCAACCAATACAGGTAGAAGATTACGGAATAAGCATCAGCAGCAGTCGGGTAGAAATACAGATAATAGAGTAGAGAACCAGGCTCAGAAGAAGCCAAATACAGATAATAGAGTAGAAAATCAGGCTCAGAAGAGGCCAAATACAGGTAAAAGTGACAATAGCAGAAAACAGACACAAAGTTCATTGGAAGATAATGTCAGAAAATTAGTAGATAGAAAGAATCAGGAAAAATCTCAGACTACAGGTAAAGGTAAGAAGCCCCAAGGGAAAGGTAGTGCACGGCAGGAAAACCAGCAATTACAGCCGCAGACTTGTCCCAAAGAAATTAGGCAGTCTGATTCCCAGCCATTGACTCCTGAACCAATTCCTGGTCCCTCTCATGAATCCGATGAGTCGTTAGCGAATCGGGAGAGACAGGATGGTCAGTTAGGAGAAGCTATCAGAAACAAAATGTTTTCCATCGAAGACATTGACAGGCTCCTCTCATCTCGTAGAAGCAATGGAATTTTGTATTACAGGGTAAAATGAAAGCATCCAGGTTCTGGATCCACCTGGGAATATGCTTCCTCCATCCCTCAGGTAATTATAAGAGAGTTTCATGCTTCCCGTACTATGTCAGGCAAGAAGAGAAGGCGTCCTTTGAAGGGTAAGCATAAATTCTTTGAGAATACAGGTTTTGAACAAAGATACTTTGGAAAATATGAAATCTTAACCCTTAAATACAAAAATGCCAAAATTAAATTTTCAAACTAATTTTACATCAAAAACCTTATTTCTTACTCTTCCATCCAGACTCCCATACTATAATACAGAAAAAACTAAAAACACATTCTCTCATCTTTCTCTCACCTTAACATTATAAATTTTAATGCAAATTTACCATGTCATTAATTAAAAAAAAATGTATCAAATTTTTAGCTTGTGATAAATCCCTCATATTGTAGTTATGGTCTTTTCCAGACACAGATGATCTGGTGTGTATCTTGTGGTCTTCCATTGAGCACTCAAAAACGTGGGCACCAAAATCACAATAATCTGGTTATGACAACTGTATTTTCAACTTTAAACTATACAGATCCTTTCAACAAGCCTGGATAATTTCCTATATGCTGATATTTTTAATGTCTACAACTTAAATGATACGATTAAGGAAGATTTTTATTCCTTCTCAAATTTGTACAGCCATTATAGAATCCACCGGAAGTTGGGAATAAATATTTGGTACAGACATCATTTATTTGATCCTATAAATACTTTACAAACATAAGATAATTATATCATAACGTCATTTGAACAATTTTGGGCCCGATCCGGTCAGATAGTAGCTATCGTCTCCGACCTTGATGATCCAGACATCATTATTATGATCATATACATACTTTACAAACATAATGATAATAAAAAACGTTTTAATAGCCAATTTTGGGTCCGATCCTGTCAGATCCGGTGATTAGGCCCAATCCGGTGAATACACGGACCGCTCCTTTTTCACTCTAAAATGTCATGAACGTGTAATATTCCTGGAAATTTTCCTCGCTCGATCGGATTTTATCAATTAACTGTTATGTTTATCCTGGGGGCAGGCCATTGAACCCCTCAAATTTTAATTTTTAACACGAAAAGTCTCTGTTTAACTGGTGCTATTGTGACAGGTATTATTCTGCTCATTAAGTGTGAAATTCCTTATTTCAAACAAATTGTAATGAATTTTGTACTTGGAAAAGCCCTACTATCCCTAATTTTTTATACCGATAATCCCTACTTTTTCTAAATTTTTATCCCTACTTTTCCCTACTTTTCTGTTGATGGGCACTTGTAAGCCTGCAAAAAGCAAGTCGAAAAACTCTTGACCAGGTCTACTTCTATGGGTGTACTGCCCAGGGCCGAAGCAGCACGGGCTAGTGACGCCATCAAAAGGCGAAAAATCTCTTATACTGTACATACAGATAAAATCAGTTAAAGCCCTGCGTGTTTCTACGCTGCAATTTTCTTTAGACGGTGCAGGAACTCGTCTACAGAATCTAGGGAGCAGTACCAGGTCAGGCGGAAGGGTATTCCAGTCTCTTACAGTTCTTGGCAGAAAGCTGTTCTTGTATTGTTGGTAGTTAGCCCTGACCAGTTACCACTGTGGTCATTATACTACAGCAGCAATTTGGGTTTGGTCACTTATTCCAGTGTTATAGTAAAATTACCTTCAAATTAAGGCTAGCAAAAATGAGAACTTTTGAATATGTTTGCTTCGAGGTTGGATCCTCTAGTTAACAACCAGGGGTTACCCTGGCTTAGAATTTGTTGTAGCCAACACTTTAGCCAAATGGAAAAAGTTGGAGCCAAATGAAATTAACTTTAGCCAAGGTTTTAGCCAGAAAGCAGTATCAATAGGTTGTTTTGTATTTAACTTGTTGCCCGCAAGGGTCGACTTTTGTTTTCTGCTGATAACCTTTGCAAACAGTTTGGACCCAGACAAAATGTCGATCCTGATCTGGATCCAAGCTGTTTGATACCCAGACGGTATTGAAAAAATCCAGCATCCAAAAAGTAAAATATGGCACAATGATAAAGTGTGAAGGAATAATAAAAACACTATTTGAAAATCCAAAAGCTGATCAAAATACACTTTTTCGCAAGTATGTAATTTTTGAACCATCTAGACTGTACTTTAAGTCAATGACTTATATTTGTAGCCACTGTACATTTTTAGTAGCAAATGGCCACAATGGCTAATGACAGGGTGAGCCCTGACAACCTCTGCATTTTTTTGCCAAAATGGAAATTTTATCAGATTTGAAATGTGTTTTTACAGCTATATACATTGCAGTTTTGTCATAATTGTACGGTTTTATCATAGATAAATTATACCGTGATGACAAAACCGTAATTTGCTATTTCATGCCTAGACTTGAAGCGTCATAGTTTTTATAAAATTTTAAAGCTAAAAGATACAATGTCAATTTGGTGATTAAAAGTCAATCTGAACCCAAGCTTTTCAGGGCGTTTATCCTTGATTAAATGAAGAAATTGAACATGATGAGAAAGTTACCTTAACACCTGAATATGTGACAAAGCCTAAATTACCGGTGTAGTATGACCTCAGTGAGTAACTGTCAGAGTTAGCATACACTCACGGGCCACCATCAGCCACCAGTAAAACTCCATTAAAATCGCATCTGGCCCGGGGGGGGGGGGGGGGGGGGGGGGGGGGGGGGGGGGGGGGGGGGGGGGGGGCTGGCTGATGGTAGCTAGCTGGGGGGGAAGCTGGCTGATGGTAGCTAGCTTTCGACGTTAACTGGGTTAACAGATTTTTTTCTATTTTCTTCATGTGAGTTCTGTAGGCAATATACAGCAAATTAAGTAAAAAAAACAAATGTCAAGAATTTTTATTTACTCAGTGTTTGAGGCTAATGCATGTGTAGAGCATCTTTAGAATTTGACCCCCACTTCATTTGACCAGCCATACTCTAAAGGTGCTACTAAATCCTTTCGCCTCCATGGAGGAAATAACAGTTGACCGGAAAGGGGTTGCCAATTAAGCTGTTAGACTGACTAAACATACATAAAGCACCTGGCCTGGATAGACTGAATGCCATAGGGCTGAACAAAAGGGTGAAAAATACAATGTTGCTTAGTGCTGAGTCTGCTGACTACAGATTGTCTGACCCGCCGGTGTCGCTCACATGCATGTGCTGCAAAACCCTGGAGCATACCCTTTTAAGCAACATCAACAAGCATTTAGCCTTTGATAGCATACTTGCATAGCATACTGTCAAGAGTCAGAGGTCTTGCAAAACCCAGTTGGCCCAGTTTATACATGATATATCATCAGCAACCTGGACGGGGCTGTGAATCCTGGACACAAACAGAGTTAACAGACAGATATGATCATAATGGATTTTACAAATGCTTTTGACAGGTTCCACACAAGAGGCTATTATACATATTAGATTATTATAGGATAAGAGGGTCCACCCACAAATGGATCAACTCGTGGCTCTCTGAGCGCACTCAGATCCAGTCCCAATGTTATCTGGCATGCCCCAGGGGTCGGTCTTAGATCTGATCCTGTTCCTTATCTTTATAAATGATTTGCCAGATAACATTAGGTCTTCTGTTCACTTGTTTGCAGATGACTGTGTCCTGCATAGGAACATATATTCACATCAGGACTGTTTGACCCTGCAGGAAGACCTCACTACTAGCTTAGGACAATAGAAAGCAGATTGGCAAATGAAATTCAACATGGCCAAATGTCACCTTATGAGACGGGAGTTTCACAATAAAGTTCCCCCAAGTGTAACAAAATAGGCAAATTTTCAAACTAGTTATAATGGTTAATCATTATGATTTCTTTAAAGAATGGTGTTTGATGCACCTAATCCTAAAAAATCTCCCAGTATCATTTTGTCTATTCAAAATTATAGACTAGAATGTATAGCCATGTGTTCAAACTTAAGAATTTTAAAAAAAATATGTTATTTAGCCAGTGTCATTGCACATTATCCTTGTGGCATGAAAATATGAGCCCAAATACTAGCTATTATGATTGCAAATATTCTCCAGTAAGAAATTTTCCTGTATTTTGTTTATTTAACATCCTACTTACTTTGGTTTTCTCTGAAAATGTGATTTAACCAAGCAGTAAATTGTTTTCTCTTTTAAAATGACAATGTGCAAAGGGGAAACGACCAAACATTTCTTGTTTGCTGATATTTATGTTCTTAACCCTGTAATACAGCTTTTAATTCTCTTTTAATTCACTTATATTATTTTGTTTGCTTTTAACAGAATTGGGTATATTTTACATCTCTTTCTTTCATACAGACAGACATTTATATGTAATTTCAATTTGAAATACTTCTTGAACGAGTCCGTGTAAAAATATGTCGTATATGTGGTAATAACATATAGACTCTGAATATGGAAATATCCAACATAAATATTAAGTGGTGTATGAGTATTTGGGCCAGCCATAGTTAGTGACCAGACAGTATCTAGGAATAATATCGATATCAATGTTACTTGCTGTGTTGTACCTTTCAAAATTTAATTACACCACGGTTAAAAATCGTTGCGGACACTACATAAATTCTACATGTTTATTGAAATGATCCTGAATGAAAGCAAGATCTCTCTGCAAAATATGAAGCTGAATATAAAAGATGGTGATTACATCTTTGTCATAAAATAGACTGAAAGGAGGTCTTGACTATTAAAACTGTTTTATATAACTATAACGATAATAACAGAAAAATTATGCCACAGTGCTAACTTCTCGTGTTATTTAGAATATACTCCGTCGTACTTTACCCTTTGAGCAGAAATGATGAACTATTAATGAAAAACATTGTTTGTATTCAATTCACTACATCTAGCTATAGTATTACTCATTTAAATATCATTTGCTTTATTTAGTCTAAAAGTTGCGGACACTACCAGATCATTTTTTTATATACCCTGACTTGCTAAATGTCAGAAGCATGGAAAAATTATAACAAGGTTAATAAAGTATGCAATACTAGTTAACTGAATGAATGAATTTATAGAACTTTAATAACATAACAAAGATATGAGCCGTGTCATGGAAAACATAGGCATAGGTGAGCTACGGAGTAACCCCATATCTGATCAGTGTCTAAAATGTTTTGACGTAAAGCAACAAAACAAACAAACTAAAATGTTTTGCCCTATATATTAAGAGTATAATCACTCTTATTCTTAAATAGATACAATTTCAAGCCTCTAGCAATCAACAGCCTGATTTGTGTTGTATCTGGTAACAGAATATCACATCGGATTCACAAGATGTGGCTCAATTAAAACAATCAATATTCAAAATTCGTGGAAAAAAATTTTCAGATCATTTTGAGAAACCCTGTTTTCAATAGCTACTCAGCTGATCAGTGCTTGTGTTACAATATATAGATAGTTCCTTTATCTGTAAAACTCTAGTCATCTCCTATGATTCTACTGCAAGGTTTGTATTGGACCTGGTGAGAAACACAGCAGACAGTTTTTCAACCAACGCATCTCATAGACCAGTGTCCATTATGTTTTATCAGGCACACATATGTTTACAGCAAAGCTAGTTTTTCTTTTGCCCTTTGATTGGCCATGGTCACTTCAGATCTGCAAAAAAGTACAGCTAAAGAAATGATACTTTACTTTCTAAAAAAAACTGTAGTGTCCGCAATGTTTTTTGAAATCATTGATACTATAATAAAATGAGTAACAAAAGACAAGAAGATGGTGTATGTTTTATAGTTTTATGGTACATGTTTTAAACTATACTAAAAATGCATATAAAGTGTCATTTTGCAGTTGACCAAATCACACCAGGTACATAATCCTAACATTCGGTTATGTATCTCTAAAAGGTATTCCTGTTCTCCCTCTATTTTTCTTACTTTTTGAAATTAGCTGGCAAAAAGCAATTGTACTTAACAAATGCTGAAAAATATTAAGATACTTAAAAGGAATTTTATAGCTGCTTTTCAATTCCTAAATAGACTATTGTTGCGGACACTTATGACAGTCCGTTGCGGACCCTACATTGGGACACTTTCTGTCCCTATCGTCTAATTTGTAGACATAAATGTCCAATATTTTGGCTGAAGTTTTGTGATAGGGGTCTGTTTCCACAACAAAACCATAGGCTTCTTCAATACATGGATGCCAGAATCAGGCAGACTTTTGCGAGCGTTGCGGACTCTACGCCAATTTTCGTAGAAAAGTCAACTTGAAATTGAAAAGGTTGAAAAATAGAAATAGCATGTCAATTTGTCTTAACTGTTGTTTATTTAACATGATGTATATTTTTGGGGGTTTTTTTTACAGTAATTTGAGTGCATTTTAATGATACCAATGTATATACTAATCTTTTTATATGAGATATGCTAAAGATTTTATAACGCATAACGAACCACGATTTTTGATTAAAATGGCATAAAATTGTTATTTATCGATCAAATCACATGCGGTAAAAAGTATTCAAAAGATTAGGAAAATATGCTTCAAACTTTAAGACAGATTTTGAAATTAAAATCTTATCTGTATTTTTGCAGCTGCCTATCAATAAAAAAAAAGTATTTTTTCAATGTTACACCATAACGCGAATTATTGGCTACTTTTTGGTGCAATATTTGCTTAGCTAGAAAATTTCATGTGTATATGCATGTCATATATCATTTTTTCGGGTAAACATATGTCTTACAAGCAAAAATAAACTATATTCTCTGTAAATGGCTTGTTAATAACACAGAATTTCCTGCATAACAGAGGCATTTTATCTGGGGGAACTTTATTGTGAAACTCCCGAGAGTGACTCGGCATCAGTAACACAAACCAATACATATTATTTAATCTCTACACACCAAACTTTGGAAAATGTTCAGTCAGCAAAATACATGTACCTTGGTCTAACCATTACTGATAACATGGATTGGGGTCAACACCTCTCTGAGATCTCTTCATAAACAACTAAGACACCTGATTTCCTTCGCAGGAACTTGGCTTTTGCACCTAAGGGTACAAAGGAAGTTGGAAAGTTGCATACACAACTTTGGTACGGCCTAAACTGGAGTATGCATCAAAGGAAGACCCTTAATTTATACTTTAAAATGCAAGGAACTTAGAGTCACATGGACTGTTAAAATTTATTATTGAGGGAAAACCCTATGAGGTGCTCATTGGAAGCTTTCTTAAGTGAGAACCCACAACATATATTTAGAAATTCCCAGGCTGATCAGAGACTTTTCTGTCCACACATATCCTATGGTTCTCGCATATACACTGAAGGACTTTAAAAACGCAAAAAATGAAAACTATTATTTTTTTGCATCCAGAGCATTTTTTGTCTTCTTTGACAGATAAAAACAGATGATAACGACACTCTGCTTCTATCTATACCCAACAGCAGTGTTGTTAAAGACACTGGCTACCACCAGCTATGCATTGCTGGTTTACTATGTTTTGCATGTGGCGTCCCCACGAAATAATAAAGCAAAATATTTTATCATTTCACATGTAGCTTGTAAGTATACATGTTTAAAAACACAGCAGTTTTAGTTTTATAGCTTTCTTATTCATGCCACGTCTGTCTGAACATGAACGATCTGGCGCTATTGGAATGTAAAAAGCTGACGTGTGTGTTTCTGATGTCGCCAGATATCATAATTGCCATCCGTCAACTATATAGAGCCTCAGAGATCGTTACCAAGCTACTGGGACAGTTAAAGGTTGACGCAGGTCTGGTCAGCCAAGAATGGCGACCGCCACTAAAAGCCAAGTTAAGTTGATTGGTTATGGACAATATTTACATTGACGATATCCGTCCAGGCTGTGTACCGTCATTGCCAGACGAATAGTAGGGCTCCAAGGGTTATTTGTTTCTGATTTTTTAATAAAAACATTTTATAACAATAATTTAAAATCGTGTCGAAATTCTAGACAAATTTCAAATTGCAACTTTTGAATCATAGGGTATTGCTATTTGATATACTGTTGCTCTGAAAAAATTTATTATTTTGACATGAAATTTAAAACATGTTTTGCTGACATATTGATATTCTTTTCTGCCAAAGCTCAATAAAATTGAAACTTTAAAAGTTAGTAAATATTATGAATTTCGATTTTTGTGTTTTTAAAGTCCTTCATTGTAAATTATATTGTTTAACCCTTTGTATTTCAATGGATTTTCCCATACTTATTCTATCAATAAGTATGGGACTGCCCATTGTGTAATAAGGGGTGACACTCAGGTAGAATTTTCTAAATTATCATGCATCTCTGTCCACAGTCCTCGGGGTTTACCTGTTGGATTTATTTTGCTCCCGTGTTCGGTTTATGTGCTGTTTAGTCCTAATCTTTGCTTTATCTCCTTTTTGTATCTTGATTTGTATGTTCCAAGAGATGATGCGTGGGTGCGTTGGGGGTCTTCCATGCGGGCCGGGCATCTGTGTGTCTTGGTCCGCATCTTGGCTGGGGGTGGGGTTGGAGCCGTGGGACCAGTTTAAGCCCTCCTGAGTAATATATTTTTACTGACCGTTCCGGGGCGGACTTCTTTTGTGGATCATTTGTGTTAATCATGTCTTGTATTTGTCATGTTTTCTCATCTGTTCATTGCTGCCTTTCGGTCACCTGCTGGGAAATGGCTGACCTCTTGGCTCTCGTTTGTGATGTTTAATTGTGTTTTTCTCACTTTCCCATTTGGTATCCTGGGTCAGCTGTGATACTTGATTGTATTGATTCCTGATCTTTGCCACCTTTCTTACTTTTATTCTTAGCAAACTGTGCAGACCCTGATGAAATGCAGCATTATGCTGCATTTAATCTGGGTCTTCACTGTTGGCCAAAGTACCCATTTAGGGGTTTTCCTTATACAAAGGACTAAAGCCTTTGAATCAATGAAAAGATTTACTCTTATTTTGAGTGCACTGTTTCTTTTCTTTATACTACAGGAATTCTACTTGCTGAAAATGCTGCAATACATTTGAGATATAAAAATGTCTGCTAAGTATACGAGGGTACCTTCTTTGGATCCGGAGCTTGGTCATGACGTTTCCTTGGATTTTAGTTCGAGTTTTACCTACAGCAATCCAGCAGCTAGCACCAGAAAGTACCAGTCTATCTTCACCTATGGTGATTCTAAATATCAGATGGATAACCAGTCTGTTTCAGTTGGTAAGAAATTAAAATATATACATGTACCATTATTACTCTTAAAGAGACTAAGTCTGCAACTATGAACATTTTTCGAAAATTTTCATTTTCTTTTTAAATATTTAAAGTAGAATAAAGTTATGTTTTCACAATAAATCTGTTCACTATAGCTGAAAACTGAATGGAAAAGTTAATTATTCTATAAAAACAGGGTTTTTTTTCTCTTGTTGGTAATTATTTGCATCCCTCCAATAATTATAGACAGTTACTTTTTAACATAAATGCTGTTGTTTTGATACTGATGATTTGTTAAGATTTAAGAAATTGGTAAAATGTATACCTGAATTTTAGTTTTTAGCTCACCTGAGCCGAAGGCTCCGAGGTGAGCTATTAGTATACCAGTGACTCCGGCGTCCGTCGTCTGTTGTCCGTCCGTCCGTCAACATTTTCAAACATCTTCTCCTCTGAAACCACTGGGCCAATTGAACTCAAATTTCATATGGAGACTCCTTAGGATGGGGGAACGAAAGTTTGTTCAAATGTTCCTGGTCACGTGACCAAGATGGCCGCCATGCCCATATATGGTAAAAACCCTTTAAAAATCTTCTTCTCCAGAACCAGAAGGCCGATGACCTTGGGACTTGGTATGTAGCATTGGGGATGTGGGGCCTACCAAGTTTGTTCAAATAATGATCCTAGGTTGACCTTGACCTACTTAACGTCAGGGTCAAATTTGCTTCCTAATAGATTTAAATGGGAATTATTTTGAAAAGTTGATTTTTTGAATACTGTTATAGCCAAAGTGATTATTCTCACTTGATATGTTGAAATTAATGAGACAATGGCTATAAATAAGTTTCAAAGGTCAAGGTTGACCTTTGCCCTTTCAGCCAAGGTCGCTCATATTGTGGTCCAATCAATATATTAAAACATAGTTTTCTCACAAACCATTGGCCCAATTGAGTTCAAATTTTATGTGAAGACTCCTTATGATAAGTCAGCCAAAATTTATACAAAATATTTTGGTCACATGACAAAGATGGCAGCCACGCCCAAATATGGTAAAAACCTTTTAAAAATCTTCTTCTCCAGAACCAGAAGGCCAGTGACCTTGAGACTTGGTATGTAGTATTGGGGATGTGGGGCCTACCAAGTTTGTTCAAATGATGATCCTAGGGTGACCTTGACCTACTCAACGTCAAGGTCAAGTTTGCTTCCTAATGCATTTGAATGGGAAATTTTTTGAAAAGTTAATTTTTTGAATACTGTGGAAGCCAAAGTGATTATTCTCACTTGATATGTTTAATCTAGTGTCTATAAATAAGTTTAAAGGTCAAGGTTGATCTTTGACCTTTCAGCCAAGGTCGCTTATATTGGAGTCCCATCAACATATTAAAACATAGTTTTCTCAGATAATTCTTGGCCAATTGAAAGCAAATTTCATTTGACATTTCCTTATGACTGGTTAGCCAAAACTTATACAAATTGTTATGGTCACATGACTAACATGGCCACCATTCCCATATATGGTAAAAACTCTTTAAATCTCTTCTTCTCTGGAACCAAAAGGCCATTGGCTTTGGGACTTGGTATGTAGGATCGGGGATGTGGGCCCTACCAAGTTAGCACGAATGATGAATCTAGGTTGACCTTGACCTACTTTATGGCAAGGTCAAATTTGATTCCTAATGCAGTTACATGGGGAAAATCTTAAAATGTTCATTTCTATGAGTGAGCCAGCCAAATTCATAATAGTTAAACCTATTGCGACAATGGTTTAATACTAGTAAGTACCAAATGTCAAGCTGACCTGTGACATTTTATCCAAGGCCACTCATTTGGACTGTCACATACCTATCTAAACATTTTTTTCTCAGAAATCACTGGGCTGTTTGATGGATTATTCATTAGATTGTGTAGGTCACTTGACCAAAATGTATATGGTAAAAACAAAATTTGTTCCATTAAAAGCTGAAGTTGACCTTGACCTATTTAAACATTATTAAGGAGATCAGGTGAGCGCCTCAGGACCTTCAGGTCCTCTAGTTTTACTTTGTTCTTGAAAAATAGAAACATTATTTCTAAAATTAAAAGATCAAAAGTTACAGACTATGCAGCTTTAATATTTAGACAGGTAGGCGATAACAAACAGTGTAAAACATGATCAGACTGCTCTTAAGGAGCAGTCTGATCATGTTTTACACTATTTGCCATACCACTACCATACCGCTACCACACTTTACACACACACCTCATCAAGTAATAAAATGGACTCATTCAAATTCCCTATCTGGCAGATCTGGGCAGAGGCTTTGCATGTTTGGCCTGATCTGGGTCCAACTGTTAGCAAAGGTTAGCAATAGGTGACTTTTCTCACATTCCTCAGCACCGGGACCCAGTTTTGTTATACATTGATTTGTATGATGGAACGCCCTAAATGGGTACTTTGGCACTAAGTGAAAACCCAGATAAAATGCCGCAGAAGGATCTGCATTTATTTACCAGGAATGGAAATTCTAACCTCTGACCCCTTGATGTGTCCACAATAAACTATCCCAGGTTCTTTGTATCTAACCAGATGGAAGAATTCATTTAGTTAATTTAGTATACAAACGATTAAATTAGCGCTTTCCTTCATGAATATTCATGCTAAGCTGCACCCACTATGAATAATTATTTAAATAAACTTTCCCCTTTGTACATAGAACAAAGAAATTACTTGTCAGGTCCACTAGTGTAGAATCAGATATATATCATATTTCCATAAGCAAATAGAGTAGACCCTGACCAGGCAGCTCTTACAAGAGCTGCCTGATCTGGGTCTACTTTGTTTGCAGAAGCGTTAAAAGGCTTCTCTATGAGTTAAATGGTTAAGAGCTATCATTTTTGCATATGTATCCCATGGAAATTTTAAGTATGTTGAGTGGGTATCTATACTTTTTGGAAGCCTTCCAAATAGACTCTTCCTGTAAAGACCATAGCTGTGGTTGCTATTATTTTGTTTGTTTGATTTGATTCTTTACGCCCCATCAACAATCTTTCAGTTATATAGGGAAGGGTCTTCCTGGGTTAAACCAGTACTAAGCTAGGATTAATGTGTCTTGCTCAAGGACACAACGCAGTGACGCCGGTGAGGCTCGAACCGGCGGCCCCTCGGTCTCGAGTCAAGTACTCTACCACTGAGCCACTGTGCTCCCATTGAGGTTGCTACATGACGTCATATCTGGGAGTAATATAATGCCTTGTTTTAAAAACCATATACCACAAGTGAATTGCATATTTTAAGTAAAGTTATGCAGTGAAGCCATAACAATATGTCACCCTTTTTGGGTAAATTTTGACGTTTGCATGCCAAATATGTCATTTCAAATAAATTAAGAGTCATATGATAAATTGAATCTAAAAGTTGTGCTTATATGTATTATTGAACTTATTAGCCCTTTGAAGACATGAAACCCCTAAATGTGTGCTTTGGCAAACAGTGAAGACCCTGATGAAATGCTGCATAACATGGCATTTCTTCTGGGTCTGCACTGTTTGCTTGGAAAAATCAATCTTAAGTGAAAGAAATGCAATTTTAACCTGTGACCCCTCGATAAATATAATGGACCATCCCAAGTTTATTGTATATAGCCAGAAGGAAGAATCCATTGGTATATAAAGGGTTAAACTTGTTGGGAAAAGTTGACAATCCTAACATTTGCTGCGCTCATTTAATAAATTCAATGATACATGGGCACTTATCCTCTATTTATCATATTGTGATGATGTTTTTCAGTGAAAATGCCATGTGGTAAGAATATCAAAAGCCAATTTGAGCCGCGACATGAGATTTCCAACAATGTGGTTTGTGCGACCAGCAAATGCTCAGATCAGCCTGCACATATGCACAGTCTGACCAAAGACCTTGCTGGTCGCTCGAAATATTCTATGACTGTTAAGCTACTGACCGAACATCATTTGGAGTTCCTAAGCTTAAAATGAGGCTGCACAGGGCCGTCTTAGTCTACACTTGTCAAAATGCCACATTGTTGGAAATCACATGTCATGGCCCATTTGTTGTTTAGCACCATGAATATGCAAAAAAAAACTACCTATCTACCCATCCCTAAATCCTCGTAGGAAGGGGTAAACCAAACATTTGAATCGTATTGTAAATGTTCTAAAATATTGAACACTTTTCTATTTATGTTCTTTAATAAAATATTGGTTATCAGGTCAGGAACTTAAAAAACGCATGTCTGAATTTAGCAAACAGGGAAGACCCTTATCAGACTGCTTCCTCAGACCTCTTTTGGCTCTGTCCTGTTTGTCTAGACATTTTTGTAGCCAACTGGCATTTGAAAGTTTAGAACATTTACTGTACTAGAAATATTGAGTTTATTCAAACTATGAAATATCATTATGATTTTGTATCTTTTGTTTCAGTGAAGCAGTCAATTTTTCACCGAATATGTGAGCTGATCGTCATAGCTGTATCTTTTATATTGTGTGTCCTCACTTTTCCCATATCTGCATGGAAGAGTTTTAAGGTATATCAAATCCTTGGCCATTTCAAGAGAGTTGGGGGCTTTGCTTGAACCACACACGCACCGGCCTGGATCTGTTTATAACCATAATAACTGAGCCAGTGCATGAGATTTCCATCAATGTGGTATGTGCGACCAGCAAAGCCTCAGATCAGCCTGCGCATATGCGCAGTCTGATCAGAGCCTTTGCTAGTTGCTTGAGTATTCTATGATAGTTAAGCTACTGGCCAAACACCATTTGGAGTTTCTAAGCTTAAAAGGAGGCTGCAGAGGCTTGTCCGAGTCTACACTTGTCAAAATGTCAAATTGTTGGAAATCTCATGCCGCGGGTCAACTTAAGATTTCTATGCTATCAACTATTCAGGAGGCATGATCATGGGTGAAAGAGGACAGGATAATTCCTGAATTCAGGATTTTGATGATGACTTTATGACTTTCACAAGAAAAACAGTCTCAAAATGCTGAATCAGCAGATTAATGAGTTTCGCTAAGTCAATGAAGCTTCTTCATGATGTAGTAAACAAAAAAATAGATGACGTAGCCCACCATAAAGGTAATGTAATATAGCCCACCATGTCAATAACATGGCATGACAATTAGTAGGTATTAAAAATAGTGCTCAATTATAAGAGAGCTGACTAATGTACATCTATGACTAGTATGACACCCTTCACATTAAGACCAATTAAGACTTTCTTTTTTTTCTCTTTTTTGAGTAACAATTTTAACACGAGTATCTTTATTTCAAGTTTAATTGTGACATGGTGTGCATCTCAATACTATTTTGGCCGTATTATGCGAAACTGAGAAACAAAATGGCGCAAGTTTGTTTGCTGCTGCAGTTTTAATAAGTGATTTATGGCCGGCAGGTGACAAAAATATTTCAATATTGCAATTGTCCTGTAGGATGAGTGACTTACAATTTTCATTTGTCATACACATGTACTTGTCCTTTAAAAGCATTATACATGTACAATTAAGAACATGAGAAAAGTAATATGTTATATCGAATCCTGATCTTTGCACCCTTACTTACTTTTATAAAGTTTCTTATATCACTGTTAAAATGATTAGTTTACCCAGTTAAATTCATAACCGCATCCCATATACTGACAAAATATTTAACAATCAATCCTCAGAAAATGCTAGTTTCACCCTCAGATTTTAGGATGAAGCTAAAAAGGACGAGTATCTCTTCTCAAAGCACTTGTCTTATACGACGAATGCTTTGGGAAGAATTAATCATCCTTTCTAGATTTTACTCGAAATTACGAGCGGACAAGTGGATTTTTTGTCCGCTGATGGCTGTATTGATTATGTTGTAGGCAGGCCTCATATTAGATATAGGTGCATAATTACAATTAATTCTATTATTTCTCAACAAAAGCAAAATGTGGGTACTCAAAAGAACCGTCTCAATGAAAAATTCTTCTGAGCACCAAAAACAAATTTGATGCTTAATAGTTGTTGTGTTATTTCTTTGCCTACTAGTGTCATCTGCTGATAAACTTTGCAAACAGTTTGGACCCAGATCAGGCCGGACAGAATGTCCGGCCTGATCTGGATCGAAACTGTTTGACGCTCTGAAGGTGTTCTGGTAACAATTTTTCGAAAAAGTGGATTTTGAAAAAGTCAGCAGACGACAAAAATGCATGCAAAATTACGCAGTAGGCATAGAGTCAATCTGGGCCTTTGTTTGTAGGTTGTATCAGAATGTGAAAGACTTGTGGTATTTAGACTGGGGAAGCTGCAAGGTACCAAAGGACCAGGTAAGATATCATATGGGCCTCGACGCGAGAAAACCTGTCTTTGGAGGTTTGCGAGCAACACAGGCGCAGACTAGCCTGCGCATCTGCTCATTCTGATCAGCACCTTTGTTATTCCCTTATTGGAAAGTATTATATCTAGAATTGCTACAAGCATTTTCTAGCTAGTCTCTGTAGCTGAGGAGACTGGTTTGAAATTTGCATTGTCGAAAACCCCGAAGACAGGTTTTCTCGCAACAAGGCCCATATTAGCTTTGATCAGTACCGGTTAAGAGGAGGGCAGTGGCTCAGTGGTAGAGTGCTTGACTCGAGACCGAGGGGCCGTGGGTTCGAGCTCACTGGCCTCACTGCGTTGTGGTCATTGAGCAAGACACCTTTATCATAGCTTAGTATTGGTTCAACCCGGGAAGACCAGTCCCTGTTTAACTGAAAGATTGTTGATGGGAAGAATCAAATCAAACAAACAAACAAAAACAAAGCATATGACAAAATCCTAACGTTTTTCATGCCAAAAATATGATTTCAAAATAATTTTAATGCCATATGATAAATAGATTCTAACATTTGTGCTCCGGTATTATTGAATTTATTAAACTTGTTGCAAAAGAGATAAAATGCTTGGCAAGTCTCACATTTTATCTCTTTTCCCCAACTCTTTTAATAAATTCAAGAAAACATGAGCACTCATGTAAGATCCTCTACATATTTTTTTAAGTTGTTGTCTTGCATATCAAATTGAAGGGAGTGAAGAGTAAAATGATATACAAATACAATTTTCAACCTAACACACACCTGACCTTTTGGTTCAGGTTAAAATGTCAGGGATTGATATTATGCATTTAAGTATATTTTTCATATCTGCATGCTAGGTACTTCTTAATACTTTTGTTGTCGTCTGCTGACTTTTTTCAAAATTAACTTTTTACTCTTTCTGTTCTCAAATAAATTGTTGGTTATCAGAGCTGTAACTAATAAAATGCTTGTCAGAATGGCAAACAGCAACCTTGATATGTCAGATCTGGGTTTGCACTGTTAGTCAAGGCCTTATTAGCAGGCACCTAGTGTTCCCAATTGTAGAACATCTTCCATAACCTGTTATTTCAGGTATTGTCTTCTTGATTCCGTGTATAGATACCTGGAAAAAGGTTGATGTGAGAATCAAGGCATTCAATGTCCCGCCATTACAGGTAAGTACATTTGTAATCATAACACTGAGAGTACTGATTAGAACATCTACCATAACCTGTTACTTCAGGTATTGTCTCCCTGATTCCGTGTATAGATACTTGGAAAAATGTTGATGTGAGAATCAAAGCGTTTAATGTCCCACCATTACCACACTGTACAACCGACTGTTTTGACGACAGATTACTGTTTCGATGACAGATGCCAATAAATTTGGAAGGGAAAGGTTAGCTGAAGATTTTTTGTTTGCTAAACTCAACAAACAAATCTGTTGGCCCCTGTTGATAATAGAGCTGCAACGATTCACTGAAATCGTATCCTATCGCAATACGTTTTCTGACAATACGCGTATCGTATCGTGAGGTCACTTCACGATACGCTTACGATACAGCACTTGGTGTTCTATATCAGAAATGAATTTTAATAAAATATGTTTTTGTACAAAAGGAATGTTACCATTTTCCCTTTTAATTGTTCTGCTTTAATCAGTAGACCCTTTTCCATGCTAAGCTCTTGATATATCCTGTTTTGAAACGGTGTAGAACAAGAACAATTGGCTTTTGAGATTCCAGCTTATCTAAATATACACTGTTTTCGGCTCTGCTTATAAATACATGCTAATAATTGAAATCTTCTAATGAGTTTGATAAAAACTGGGGAAGAGTGTTATACATAAACACATCCAGCATGCCAAGGGTTAATATTTGAGTATTTACTTCTGCCAATTTCATTAATCTATGTTATTTCTAAGGTTCTAATGTTGTCAAAAATGTATCGTGATACGTATCGTATCGCGAGGGAAATATCGTGATACATATCGTATCGTGAGGTTACTGTATCTTTGCAGCCCTAGTTGATAATGGAGTAGATGCTCAATGTTTGGAGATACTGCAGCAGCAATCTGACTATTCACGCATAAAGAAGCTTTTTATCAGCTCTTGGCATCTGTCCTCGAAACAGTAATCTGTCGTCAAAACAGTTGGTTGTACAGTGTGATTACAGGCAAGCAAAATGCTGTGGCTAGCCTTTTTATATACATGTACTAAACTCCTCCCCAAAGTTTATCCAGTTACATGTAGGATTCCAGTTGTTGGCATTTATTTACAAGCAGACTGGAAAACAGTGTGGATCCTGGTCATTTGACTTCTCTCGGATGCCATTTAAGAAATAAATTTAATTTTTGGAATGTTCATGGAATCATGAATACTTCGGGTCTCTTGCAAAGTTAACTCATGATTCCATGACCAGACCAAAAATTGTATTTATTGCTTATATTTACATTTTATTATGAATAACTAAAATATAGAAATTATTTATAATTTAGGAAACTAAACAAATTTGTATTTAATATGTAATCGTATTAACAGTTTTGTTGGAGTGTAAAACAGAAAAGCGGAACAGCCAGTGAGAACATGAACAGCCAATTGAGCAAAATAGAGGCTTCTTTTGCATCTGAGACTCAGGCGTGGCTCGCTGTCAATCACAACACCAATGTCACTTCTGGTGAATGAATTTGATGTTCGAAGCGTATTGCACGGGCAAGTGAGCTTGGCAGCTGTCAATCAAATTTATGTCTTTCATAAGGCTATGAACGGTTGCAAAAATCTAAAGATTCATTAAAGGCTTGTTTTGAAAATGTAAATATAATAATTTGATATCAAATGATAAGATTGGTTTAGAATTATTAGCATAAAAGAAGATGTTACAGTATAATCATAGGTGGCACTGTAAAGATACTATGCCATTCCTAAATGACCATATCATAGGTCCAGATCATAAGCAAACTTTTTAAGAGCAAAATTATGATCCTTTTCTTTTCCCTCGGTTTAATTAACCCGTTTATGCCTAATGGATCTTCCCACCATTATCAATTGGACGAATCTATTTCGAATTTAAGTGTTGTTGGGTAGTATGTTTCAATTCCATTCAAGTTTTGAAAGTTTATTCGGTAGGCAAACAGTGGAGATCCTGATCAGACACCGCACGTTTTGCGGCGTCTGGTCTGGGTCTGCACTGTTTGCCTATGTCCTACAAAAAGGACGCTTGGCTTATATGAGTTAAACATATGTGTTGGGTTCTCAAAAGAACTGTCTCAGTTCTTTTTAATACCCACAACATATAGTTTGGTTGAGAAAGACCAAAAACATTTTTTAGTTATGCATTCTTATTTTGAGGCTTCCATATATTTCTGTCACTAAAAATAGTCCAATAAATAATTTATATCATAAAATAATTGTTAAAGGGAATATTAATGGTTGCAAAAGTAACAAGACATCCATTTACTACAGTGCAGAAAAGTATTGACATTCGTGTTTTTTGTATGTTAAAATGTTGTGAACACTTCACAAAAAAAAAATATATAAATAAATGTTATTTTATCCAATTTTTAGATATATTTGACATCAGACATCAAGTGTTGCAAATATTTTTAAAACAATCAATATTAAATGTCTTTTTATGTCATTTCTTAAATGTGCTTCTGATTTTTTGTACCATCAAAATACCATTTGATGATTGTATTTACTAATCAATTAATTATTTTATATCATCTTATGAAGTGAAAAATGTATTTTGCATTTTTGGCTCACCTGGCTCATTCATAAAAAAATCACTTCAATAAATAATATAAATGCCATATTTGTACAAAAAAGTGTAATATCCTCATGGGTGAAAGTTTTCAGGGTTAATCCTGAATTCAGGATTTTGAGGCTGACTTTCCACAGAAAGTCAGCCCCAAAAATGCTGAATTAAGGAAATTATAATAGCTTCTTTGATTAGTTTCAGATTATCTAAACACAATTAATCATTTTAACTTTAAATTATCCATATTTGTAGCCATCCTGCAAGTTTTAATTTGAATTTCAAAAGTTCAGGATTTTGAAAATTTTGAACTTTCACCCTTGTCTTTCAGATAATCACATTAGACTGGGGTATTATAGAGATGGGTGCTGATGTGTATTACAATATCAGTGATGTTGAGAAATCAGTGACTTCAGTTCAGGATTTAAACGCTTCAATAAGAGCTTTACTCAGGAACGTATTGATGAACCATGTCGTGAAATATGAGCTAGAACACATTGAAACACAGAAATACAGTATTATATCAGATGTTATGGTAAGTTTCATTTTTCGTTAAGATTACTTTTTTCTTTTTCAACCAAAACATGTGCAGATCCAGAGGGTGTGACACATCACAAAAGTATAGGATTTCTTAGCAATATTCGTCTGGATCTCCTGTAAAGCCACAAATCTTACAAGCCAGAATTCTGTGTTGGGCCACCAGTGACCCACCAGTGAAACGCCATTTAAATGGTGTTTCGCTGGCAGGCAGATGATCGCCCGCATATAGTGGTATTTGGATCATCTCTCCCCTAATCAGCTAAAAAAATCATGACTGCGAGGCTGCAAGTATGTATAGAAAAATCCATCTTGAGGCAGATCTCCAGATAAGAGATTGTAATGGAAAATTATTTTTCTTTTTTCTCAACCAAAACATATGTTGTGGGTACTCAAAAGAACCATCTCAATGAGACGGTTCTTTTGAGCAGCCAAAACACATGTTTAAATTGATGGGTAAGAAGATAATGACAATTTTATGCTCAAAATTTTTTCTTATCTAGACCTATAATGAGGATCAACAATAGATCCCTTTCACATTGTTATCTCCCTTAGCAATCGCTCTTCAATTGAAAAATCGATAATGCCGTTTTTGAAAATGAAGGGGCAGATTACTTATTAGTTGCATTGGCAAAACACATAATGATGGTTTATAAGTCGATGTTTTGGCTTTTCATCGCTAGAATGAGATATCTTATTCTAGAAATAAGATAAATTAACGTTTTCTTATACGTTTTATAAGTCTTCAGATTTTTTTTTCACTTTAATTCGTGTAGAATATTCTTTGATATCGAGCTTAAATCGGCTTCTTCTTCAGGCACAAAATCACAAAAGCTATCTGAAACACATGCCAACTACATGCCAACTAATAAGACAAACTAATATGTTATGAGAACATCGACAACTCAGACGAGCCTGTGCAAATGCACAGTCTCATCAGGGCATTCGCTGCTCGCACACACCTCGGATCCATTGTTGGATCCATTGTTGTATCCGAGCGCACATAAAGAAAGGCGATGCATGTAGACGGAGGCTCAGACAATAAATAGATCTTAGGCTTCCAGCCCCACCAGATAAGCATGCAGTAGCGCACGCTACCAAATAGACGTGCATGTATGCTGCTAGATATTTGCACATAATGACTAAGCATATGCGATAAATGTTGAAATCGAACTATACACTGTAAATAAAGACCCATTAAATTACATAATTTCTACACAACGTCCGCTTGTGCACAGGCTCACAAGAATCATAGCTGCTCGCACACACATATTATGGATGTAGATGAAGACTCAGATTATTTTTTTAAAACACCAGTCTACTGGTTAAGACTGTCTGGGCCGTACATATTGACGCCTTTTACATATATGTGATGATAAGAGCGACATCAATCATACCGTCGAATAACAAACGTGTGTCAGGCACGTGTGCTTTTATTGCTTTCACTAGGGCCCCGGGCATAGGATTAAAGGACCGGATGCACAGTAGTACATATCAAAATTGGCCTCGACGCGAGAAACCTGACATTGGTGCATGTGAACAACAAAGGGGCAGGCCTGTCATCGTATCCACGCAGTCTGATCAGTGCCTTTATTGTTCACTTACTGGAAATTATATCTAAACTTGCTTTATGCAAAATTTCATTCTAACGAGTCTATGTAGCCGAACAGACTGGTTTGAGTCTTACATGGTAAGAAACCAGGAAGACAGGTTTTCTCGTGCTATAGCCTTAATGTATCTTATCCCTTATTTAAATCAGAAAGACGGTGTTTAGACGTCAAGTGTATGGAATGTAATCATAGACCATGTAGACCTTGATTAAATAAGAAGTTTACCAAACTAGCCACTACTCGCTTACGCATAGTATTGAAGGAAATTATTGATACAGTGTATGTTTAATGTTTGACCAACTTAGTAATGCACCCACTTATTTGGAAAAAGTCAGTCTTGGATGCTTAGAAATCAACTATTCTGATATCAAATATTCAGAATATTGGAATTAATCACTTATTTTTGTTACATTTATATCATTTATTTTTACTATTTGTCTAATCTTTACTTGCGAATTTATTTTTCTTTTACTAGTTTTCCATATTCCATAGTGTAATGTAAGGCAGCCATATACCGGTTGCCCCTTCACGTGTAATCTCGCGGAGATAACGCGGAACGAGACAGTTTGGCGCATGCGCACTAACAATGTGAAAGGAGTCTATTGGCATCACAAGGCTTGCCAAGTGCCAATCTTAGTAGCTACTGAAAATGTTGAGAATCGACACTACTTGTTGACAAATTGCTTTGGTATTTGAATGAGATCACTTGAGGATGATTGCAAGTGTCAAACTGGAATTATAAGTTAAGTCAGGAGCCGCTGAGGTGTAACGGGTAAACCGCTTGTCTTGTAAACCAGAGGTCGCAGGTTCGATTCCCGGCTTCACCAGTCTGTCGGATGAGACTTTAAGCTGTGGCCCCGTCTCCATATGACCTTAGCTGTTGTAGGGACATTAAACACAAATACAACAACAACAATAAGTTCAGTGGTTCCTCAAGACACTGAGAGGCAACACCACTTGTTGATGTTAATTTGGTATTGTAATGGCATCACATCTAATGCACAAACCACATGTCAGGGCTCACCCTGCCATTAGCCATTGTAGACATTTGCTACTTAAAATGTAGAGTGGCTACAAATATAAGTCATTGGCTAAAAGTAGAGTCTAGGTCCTGGTGGTTCAAAAATTACATATTTGCAAAAAAGTGTATTTTGATCAGCTTTTGGATGTTCAAATATTGCTTTTATTATTCCTTTTCACTTTAATATTGTGCCATATTTTACTCTTTGGATGCTGGATTTTTTCAATACCATCTGGGTGTCAAACAGTTTGGATCCAGATCAGGCCCGACATTTTGTCGGGCCTGATCTGGGTCCAAACTGGTTGCAAAGGTAATCAGCAGACAACAAAAGTTGACCCTAGCGGGCAAAGAGTTAAATACAAAACAACTTGTTGATACTACTTTCTGGCTAAAACCTTGGCTAAGGTTAATTTCATTTGGCTCCAACTAAGTGTTGGCTACAACAAATTCTGAGCCAGGGTAAGCCCTGCAAGTGATATCCAGGGTGAGATAACAAGAAGAATTAAACATAGGG